>DWCF01000328.1:0-50500 GCA_018230265.1 Delias oraia
ATATTTAACATATAGACAATGCTAGCTTATTAATAAAAGAGACTTTTAGATGGACAAAGCTAAAGCTTTTAGCTAACAAACCTGGACCGCTTTAAAAGATATTTAGTAGGTTATTTCTATTATCACGGGCTCACAGCATACTCAACGTGAAATGGTAGTTGTGCTTGAAACGGTGCTTCTACTCTGTTTCGCTGAGTGAGTGAAGATATCGGAGGCCCTTAAGAGTGCCGCTTAATTGTCGTAAAAAAGCGGGCAACATAACCAATGCGCGGACTGAGGCGCGGTTGTTCATGGGCGGTGGTGTTCTCTTACCGTATAGGAGACCCACCTGCTCCGCTGTCCGCTATACTATAAAAAAACAAAAAACCTATGGTACATAACTACATTATGGCTCGTCCACGAGAGAGACAGTTTTAAGACACGCGCCGTGTCACTGTCAAGAAGTGTTGCCCAAATTCAGTCTTGGTTTGCAGAAATGCCCGTGCGAGACTTGAGCAAGAACAAGACTAGGCCTGCAAACAAGAGTTTTGTCTTGCAGCTATTTTCTTTTTATTACTTTGGAAGTGATTTTTGGAATTTCTCATTAAATCTCTAGACATATTTTATAAATCTGGTTGGTCTTTACTATGGCTATGCTAATTCAACCTCAAAATGTTACTATCCTGATGGGTTTTTCTAAGATCTGAAGTCTAATAGGTCATTTCAAGACTTGCGAGACTCTTGCTGTAAAACCAAGACCAAGACTGGCTAAGTCTTGCATTTAGACAACACTACTATCAAGTCTTGACAAAGACCAAATATAATTTATAAATTACATTCAGCCAGGTAATCGAATCTAGTACTCAGAGGACGTCACACTTGACAACGTCTCTGAAAACTTCCATTTAACTCCGATCCAACTTCCAGCCTATCAAAAGATACTGAACATAGCACGAGGGAAATGTGCCAAATTCTTGGAAAACAATTTTGGGTTAGTGTCTCGTGAAATTATGTCAGATTACGTTACTATATAAATTTCCATTTAATTCACACTTCGTAAATGTGTTTCCGGTGAAATTCGGCGCCTGACGATTTCGAAGCACGAGCAATTATTTTGTCCACTTTGGTTCGTGAACAGAATATTGAGAGTTTTAATTCACCGGCAAACGCTTTGCCGTATAGATTATTAAATATTAATAATGGTAGTAAAATACTGTTCGTAGAAGAGCGAGGGTTGCGTGAAGTGAGGCTTGACATTTTCAATATTAAATCATGAGGTCAATAATAAGAAATTTTGTACAAAAATTATTTTTTGGCGTAGGTTAGACTCTAAAGTCATTATACATACATACATTTTAAAGAGCGTGGTTTAATAGGTCTACCATGAAGAGAGAGGTGTCGGGTTCGAATCCCGGTCCGGACAATTATAAATTATAATTTATTTGGTCTCTGGAAGGATTTCACAAAAAATAAAACAATATTGGGGTGAACCAACCTTATCACTTAGGGGGATTAAAAATTGATAGTAGCTGATTCTCAGACGTATACAATATGCATATAAAATTTTATAAAAATCCGTAAATCCGTTTCGGAAAAGTACGGTAAATAATATATTAGATATAGGATGTATTAATAAACTGTTTCTAGGCTGAACGTAAATAGTTAAGGTTAAGAGTTTGATGTGGGATCGTCACAATTGTCATCTTCTTCGACGGAATCTTTTGACGGAAGACGCCCATGACTATAAATTGTCACAAGAGGCCCACGTATTCGGCGAGTGATTCTTCGTTTGTGAGTTTTGTTTCAAATCACCCGTGAGCCACACTCTTTACGGCTGTAACGAGGAAAATTGTTGCAGTTGGCAATATGAGAGTGTAGTGCGCCAAGTTTTTATGAAATTTACGATTTTTAAATAGGCCAACAGATTAACGTCGAAATTTGAAAAACATTCAGGTGAAAGTGTATTTTTTGTATATCGTAGATGTGTTGAATAATATGATATGAGAACTGAAATGATTTGTTATATCCATTTCTTTCTGTTCTATATTAGTATTTCGAACATAATTTTTGTTGACACATTTAATGACTGTATAATTTATTATATATCATTTCGGCGCTTACGTTGATCACAATAGTACTTTTAAGTTATTACTTTCTTTCGTTTATGTTTCTTTCTTTTTTTATTCTATATCGTTATAGATATATAGTGTCTGGTGAAATATAGCTTTTAAAAGAAAATTGTGTAATCATCAACATCGTGCTAATTGAGGCTCTTGCGGAGTCGTCGGAGATAACACTTAACCCGGGCCTGGCGATCCAGTTAGCCCCACACACAGCCGAACAAAAACAAAAGTAGCCCAGCCTCCACTGATCGGACTTCGAACCTAATCTCGCTATATTTTTTTCCCGATTTTGCGGCGCGTGTGCCGTGGCGCCGCGTTTTTCACAATCGCCACTTTTGCCTGTCAGAATCTAATTACGATTTTACGTGCTTTCGAGCCTCGTGCAGTGCGGCGTCGCGCCCCATTTTCTCGGAGCTGTGAGAAGTTGTACGCCAGGTTTTGCCCGTGGCTATTGTTGGTGTGTGTGATAAACATGATACGTTGTTAGTATAATTCAATATAAATATACAATAATTTTTATATGTTTTGTCTGTCTGTCGTAATGAATATATGTGTTTACAAAGCTATATTCACAAACCTAATTTATTAAATAAAAACTCATATAGACTTTAAAAATTAAAAGTAATCGAGTTTATTCATTGCAAACAAAAATACATTTTTTTTCATACAAGTTTGACGAGATATTAAGAAATTTTTGAAAAACTAATATAAATGTAACTAAATAATACTTGTATAACAACGACAAAATTGGGAATTTTTAGTGTTTGTCATCTGACCATACAGTATCTATATTAAAAGTCGAGTTCAAGTCCTGTACAAATCCAGCCATAATCAAATAGGTTCATAAATTAGTTTTCTGTGAGCTATCAAACCTATCGTCTAAAATTTGACTTAGTATTTAAAAAAGACGCAGTGATCTTTCATCTCTTATAAGTTCAAGCTAAACAGTTCGAAATGTGATGAATTTACTCAGAATTAACAAAATGTTAATCTAATAAAATTATGATAAATTAAACTTTAAAAACTGAAATTTCCAAGTTTGATTACATAATATTTTCAAAATCATGCCTATAAGCTATAATTCCATCCCTAGGACAAAGTAGCAATTGGAACTTTAGAACTCATGGACGTGTTTAATTTTAAGATACATAAATGTAAAACGTATATAAGACGATTAGAGTATCGACTGATCTAAGAATCTTTATAAATCCAGTTGTGTTTCTCTTTCAAAACAAAGATTTCTATTATAAAATATTAACAACTACTTTAAATATATAAACTGTCCAATCGTCTCATATGATCTACTTAAGGAAATATAGTATCTTTTTACGTATTTCTAAGTATACAATATTTCAAATAATTCAACTATTTTACACTTGGTTGTCTCCTGTGCAAGACAGTTCTCAATGCGATGCATCAAGACCGACGGCCTGCATTTTTGGCATTAAGCAGAGACAATGGGGTGTTAGCTCGACGAGATTAACGAACTCAGATGTTATCGATTTCGGCGCCCTATTAGATCGGCCTTTGACGGCGCAATTTGCTTTTTAATAGGGTTTTTAAACAATATTTGGAAATATGCGATCCAATGCAAAACAGGCACGCAATACCCACGTGAAATATTAATATTTTACTTGTACTGTTTCGCTGAGTGAGTGAGGATATACGGCCCACTAAATTATACCGATTAGGTGGCTGTAGAGCCGACACGAGAGCGTGGATTGCAGCGCGTTGTCCATGGGCGGCGACGATGAGTTACCTTCAGGGGATGCCCTGTTGTCCGCTTTTTTAAAACAGTTATTATTTCAATTATTGAAGACAATTTCAATTCTTAATTATAACAATTAGTGTGTTATCGGTTACGACGATTTTCAAATAGGAAAACCGTATTAAAATTGATCCATTTCATTAGGAGATACGATGGCACATACATGAAGATTTTTTGCTTCTATATAGAAATATTTCCTCATTAGAGGACCATTTGTAAGAGACTAAAATATATTTCTGACGTCCCATTACTTGCAATAAAATTTAAATATTTAAGAATAAATTAAATAAAAAAAATTGGATTTAAAAATATTATAGAATAGATATCCCTTAGACTTAGTTCTATCAAAACCTGTGATTGTATTTTCATGTTTGTATGAAAAAATTATTTTTCACGCAATTTTTATGATTTTTCTCTTTACTCGAACCATCCTTATGCTGTAACAAAAATGTTTAAATTTTCTTGAAAAAGCACTCAACACATTTGTCGATTGATTTTCATTTATATAAATCGAAGATATTTAATTTAATACGTATAAGAATATAACGAATATTTCTCAATAACTGCATTTCATATTATTTTACATTTAATACACTTTAGTTGCACAAGAAGAAGAACAATGGAGCAAAAATGCACTTAATTACCATTATTTAATCCAATAAAACCACTCGTAGTGGTCACTTCTCGTGATCTGTCACACCAAGTTAGGATCCAGTGCGTCAGCACAGACGATATGTAAATGGGCAACGGAAAAAATGGCTTTTTTCGCATGAAAAAGGCGCCTCTCGAATTGTTCACGTCGTGACACTTGGACTCCAAACTTTCGAATCGACCTTATTTTTCCGCACCCAAATGGGAATGCTACGTGCGGAATTCGCTTCTGCAAAAAGCTTAACTGCAGTGATTACGTGTGGTTGTTACAAAGTCTTTGGAAAATTTTATTTAAATTTAAAAACCTTACTTTTTAAGCTTAAAGCCTTAGCGAAATCGATTCCCTAAGGACTTTGATTCCTTTGAGGTGTAGAGGTAACCTCAACTTTCCTGTTTGGAGCACATTATATCAGTTATGGCTCCTAAGTAAGACTAAGCTGCTAAGTGTGGCAAGAGAACACCGTCGCCCATGGACAACAGCGCAACAATCCGCGCATTGTATCGCCGGCTTTTACGCTGCTTAAGCGGTATTTTATGGGCCTTCGATATACTCACTCACTCAGCGAAACACAGGACAAGTACCGTTCACGCTGAGTGTTCTGTAATTTAATTAAAAGACAAATTACATATGATATTTGTAATATAATAAGCTGCAATAAAATTACCTTATAAACAAGAGATTTTTATGGAGTTTTTATTGTATGTAGGTACAGCGAGCATCGGAGTGTTACGGTCTCCTCTATGTTACAGTTCGTGCTTTGGTTGTGTTGCCGGCCTATTTAATTAATCGGTATAATTTAAAGGGCCTCCGATTTGTGCACTCATTCAGCGATACATAATTATGACATTTCTATGATTTGGGAGCCTAAACATATGTGAATGTTGTTTTTAAGTATAGCTTTCTTTTGTCTTATGAATCATACTATTAATAATATTATTGTAATAGAGGTTGCTTGTAGAAGCGTTAACATATTTTGATTGTATTTATTTTTCAATACTTTATCATTAAAAAATTGTATAAAAAGAATTGATTTCTCTAAGCATTTGTACGACGAATTATTCATAGAGAAATTCTTAAAAATCTCTTGAGTTGAGTTTTACATATAAGAATCGCGACAAATTTCAACATATTCGCCATTTAATATTATAAAAATGGCGTTTGTCGAAATAAGTTATTCTCAAACACGTCTCTATCGGGGCGCAGCTAAATCAAAGATTAGCATCTTTTGGGAGCAGACGCAAAACGAGCAAAAATTCAACGCGATGGACAGTAAAATTTTGATACAGTTAGCAAACAAAGGCAACGAGATGGCGAGGCGCCTTCTGCCTTCATTGCCGACGCTACAAGAATATACTGGAATAAAAATTACTTAATGACTCCATTATCAAATTAATATCTACATTAAAATACTTTAAACTATTAAACACGCAAATTTAATTTAGTTCAAACTGCTTTGTTTTAAATAGCACCTCTTAATACATTCATTCTATATATTTTTGTAATGTGTACAAATTATATTGATCTCTTTAATCGCTACAATTTTTTCCTCATTGTTTTCCATTTCTCAGAGAGCCTCGTAGCTAAGTGGTTTTATAACTCTACCACAAGCGAGAGTTATCGGGTTCGAATCCCGGTCCAGACATTATAATTTATTAGGTCCACGAATGGGCTTGACAGTGGCGGGGCGTGTGTCTTAATACTGTCACACCCGTGGGAGAGCCAAGCTGAAGCATATGTGAACGCACTAATTGGGCCGGCTCGTCCGAAGTGATACCATGGGCTCACAGAAAACCCAACGTGAAATGATAGTTATACTTGAAACGGCGCTTCTACTGTGTTTCGCTGAATGCGTGAGAGATAGATCTGAGGTCATCCTCCTAAATGTTAAGGGTACATCCCTAATTTGTCTATATTTATTGATGCAGCATTGAATAGTGTATTTCAGCCTTCTACAATGAACCCTTATTTCTTAAAAGAGACGATAGATGTGCCAAAGCGTTAGCCGGTGTCAGCTTGCAAGTATAGAAGGAGAGGCCTGGCTCGAGGCGTATTATGCAAAGCATTCGTCCTTACGTGAAAGCATTAAAACGCTAAGCTCCCTTTATGGTGAGAGGGCAATTACACAGTTTTGTTGAAACAGCGAGGAGGCCGTTTTTGCGGAGGGCCGTAATCGTTCTTAATCGGAGTAATTAAGCAGACCTATCGAATTGGCGGAGCGATAGATGCCGACGACCTGCCGAGGTCATACTCGGATCCGTTTTCATCATGACGACGACCTTTGTTCATCCTTCCACTCACATTTTCTCTATTTTTTTATTTAGTACCGGACAACGGAGCAGGTGGGTCTCAGTAGACAACCACGCCACAGTCTGCTCACTGGTTACGTTGCCGGCTTTATACGTCGCTTTAGCGGCATTTCAAAAGGCTTCCGTTATTATCATTCAATCATCAAAACGCGTACAAAAAGAGTACCAGTACCGTTTCACACTGACTATTCTGTGAGCCCGTGCCATCACTTAGGACTAGCCGGCCGAATTAGTGCGTTGGCATGCGAAACTCTCTCTCACGGATGCGACACTGTTAAAACACTCATTCGGCCACTGTAAAGCCCTTCCAGAGACCAAATAAATTAGAAATTAATTACAAGTCTCCGGACAGGGATACCTCTCGCTTCAAGGTGGACTCATATAAAGCACTTACCTTCGAGGCTTCCCTATTCGATTTCTAGTAGTGTGACCTCGATTCATAGAATATCTCATTTGAATAGGTTTTGTTTACGTGACGTTCGATCGAACATAACAGAATTAGAACATTAAACTGGAAATTATTTGAAAGACAAACATTTAGGCAGTATCAAAAAGCCGAAGCATTTCCAAAGCAAACAACGCTTTGTCAGCCAGGCCGTTGGATAGGAGAGCGAATGGTGGGCTGTTTGTCCTCCGATGCCGCGCCCGTTGGGGCTTTTAAGAGAAATGCAAAGGAACAAAGCGAGGAACACTTGAGCGCACAGCGGTCCGCCGCGAGCGAACGGAATACAAATGAAGTGCAGTGACAATCGTATGGAATCCACGCAAATGGGTTATAAGGTGACTGTATTGCTGCAATTACGATCGTACGCCGGTTCTCGGGAAGGTATTTTATGTATACCCATCGGACGAACTGTTTTTCTATGTTTGGAATCCTATTAGATTTAATAACAGAGATTGGAAGTGAAATGACACAATTAGAATAGTCACTGAAAACTCAGCATGAAATAGTAGTTGTACTTGAAACAGTGCCTCTACTGTATTTCGCTGACTAAGTGCCGATCTCGGTGGCCCTTAAAAATGCCATTTAAGTTCCGTAAAAAGCCGACAACACAAGCAATGCGCGGACTGTGGCGCGGTAATCTATGGCGGCGGCGTTCTCTTGCCATATAGGAGTACCTATATAGCTATTTTATTTAGTTACCTGCTACGTTCACCAAAACCAGTAGGTCATGCAATCAGGCCTCATAAAAAGTGACGACATAGAAATACTAATTTGGTAAATCAATTTATATAAAACAGCCATAAATACAGATTTTTACACGTATTTATAATGATATATTATCTGTTTCTGAAAAAACTCCATAAACTACATTTAACGCCTTTTATCTTATACACAATTATTTCTAAAATAATTTCAAACAACAATGAAGTTAAAATGAATTAGCCGATATAGGGAAACAAAGTATCAAAACGGTATACTCCAATATCCCTAGTATTGCTACCGTCAATTTCTTTTTCCCCTTTTGCCGTGAGATTCTGGTGGACCTAAGGGTTGCGTACGAGGCAGAACGACGTCATAGAAGCCGCATTATTGCCTGTAGGTACCCTCTATCTCAGCAGCTACTTCTTGGAAGCGATAGCTGGCCCGGCCGAATCACGAAAGCTGTGAGGAACGACGGCTCCATATAAATTGATTCATTCGCGCGGCCGAACGCCTGATCTGAATCATTCCGTAAACAATCGCTGCCGTCCCATTAATAGAAATGCTATTTTTACTTTATCTTCAAATAAGCTCGCATCGATATATTTGGCACTACTTAAGCGTTCGCTGATCGTTTCTTATCTCTTTCAATTGACTATATCGGTTCAAAATCCTCTACTACATACAATGTACATTCAATGTAATAATTACATATTTCTTTAGATATATTTTTTATAGTTCCACAATATTTGGGATTTTAGCACATCATGAATTACGTCTTTAAATTCGCCAATACGACTAGAGCTATTCAAAAAAGAGCATCCCTTAAAGGCTGGCGATGCACTCGCGGGCCCTGCAAGGGCTAGCGGTGTCCATGGGCGGAGAACCGCTTATCCTAGATGCACCTCTAAAAAAATACAGTAGAACGGCCCGTTCTCAGTTTCACTTACTTAAGCAACGTTCATATACGATTTCTTTCATTTCATATGAATTAGTATAGTTATATAAAGTTAAAAATAAATGGAAGGTGGTCACGCATTGCAAAAACCCTAATCGGGAAGCTTTAGAGGCCTTTGTTTGAGGCAAACAATCTGGAAAACTAAAACTGCTTGCCTATACATTTATTTTCTTTAGATTATAAAAAAATATTGTTTACCTAGATTTTGTATAATTAAACTAAATGAATCCCAACAACAAAAGGCTTCATCATTTCATCCGTAGGACATCCATTGCTGGACTTGGGCGTCCCTTTCGGACCTCCATGCACACCGGTCGGAGGCGACTCAAATTAAGTTAATATAATATTATTAATAATATTAATTAATTATGACTTTTTTAAAAATTAATAATATTAATTAATTATTAATTTTTAAAAAATTTAAAATAATTAAAATAAAGGCTTATTTTATGTTTATGTATAGTTTGGATTGCATCAGTACACAGCGTACTATTGCAGCAATCTCGGAATGTTAACAATGGAATGTTGGAATGCGTGAGCAAGGATGCGGCGGTGGGCGGGCCCTGCCCACGTCCACCTCTGGCCATAGTCGAGTCATCGAAGCTCCGCACAACCTAACGCTAACGTCCACACGCGATCGATTAGAATTCATGAAATCATGATTCGATGATCGAGTTGCATGTGCACTGTTCGTGTTAGCGATTGCTGTGGCCAGGCTTGTTGTCCGAGAGGCAAACGAGCAAGATCACATATAAGCAGTCCATAGACAACTTATTTTAACGTGACTAATTCATTTACGCTTTTGTGCTTATTGCTCTAGTGAGAAGGGTTTTTCATAGTAGGTATTTATATGGCACTCCCATTGGAGTGATAGTATTAAGATACGCGCCCGGCCTCTGTCAAGTAGTCTCCGGCCCGGGATTCCGAACCGGATACCTCACGCTTCACGGTAGACTTTTAAAACCATTTAGCGACGAGGCTCACATAACGATAACGGTAGTAGTGGGTGTTCAAGGAGCCCAGGATATGAACAACATTATCAGCTTCCTAAGTATTGAGACATACACTGACAACACAAGACTCGTTCGAATGTATACCATGAACACGCAGAATACCAGCGTAAACGATTTGCGCTGTGTTTCGCTGAGTGAGTGAGGATATCGATGGTCCTCTAACCGCTTAAGCAGCGTAAAACGCGGGTCGAGGCGCCGTCGTCCATGGGCGGCGGTGACCTCTTAGCATATAGAAAGCAGCCCCCTCCTTTGCCCGCTATACCATAACCATCGATTAGAATGTCATTTATTGACACATGTATTGTAATGTTACGGTCGGAGCGAAGGAGAGTAGAAGTAGCCGCATAAGGTGCAACATTTACGGCGATAATTGTGCGATTAATTTAATGTGCGGTGACAAAATTCTCGCTGGCCTTACGCAGTGGACAAGAACGCCATCATGCCGATGTCTGATTACTTCAATCAATAAACGTGATATTAATATATTTTAAAAGCTTCGGTTCGCATGTATGGCGAGACATGTCAATTATGGCCCTTCATATGCCTCATTTTAATCAAATCAAATCTCATACTTGGTACACTTTATCGTATCGACACTTTTTTAATCAGTTTTTTGAGCAGACCAAGCAGTCGAATTCTTGTAATGGTAAGAGATTGCCGCCGCCCATGGGCAACCGCGACACAATTCGGACTTTGGTAGTGTTGCCACACTTAAAGCCGACCGCTTGTAGCCTCAATACCTCACTGAAACATAGTTCAAAACTTATTTCTCACTGTTTCTGTGAGCCTGGTAAGAAAGCCGGTCAGTCGGTTATGCCTAACGCATGGCTTTACCATTTTTGTTCAAAAATTCAGTAAGAGGCTTATATGTTCATGTATTCGAATATATGGAGCTTCAATTGTAATTGACCGATTTTGATGGATTTAATAGTACCTATCACTAAATAAGTCTAATGTTAAATTTTTGCAATAAATAAATTGTTAATAAAACTCGAATCGGCTGCGCTTTTCCCACAAAAAGGCCAAAGATTGAGTTGAGTAAGGAACCTCTGAATTTAGTCATAACTGAAAAGAGGAAAAAATATATAAACGTACATTTTACTGCCTTTAGACGGACTGGGTTATGCGCTTATCGCAACGGCGCGCCATTTCAGGACGAACAAAAGCTTGGATTGATTTTGCCGACTACGTCGCGATCGAGCGATTCCGCTGCGACGTCAATTCTTTAATTTTGATTTAGCATAGGTTCTTGAAATACTTTATTAATATTATGCAATAAAGACACTTATTATTTTATATCAAAACAAACTTTATTTGTTTCTTTGCTGAAAAAAGACGATAAAGTTATTTTTCAATCTGACAGCGTACTACCGATCCAGTTCTTTGTAACGAAGTTGACATTTGATACTCAATTCAAGAAATCTTTATATTATTTCTTTACATACGTACATCTGTCATTATTATATTTAATTTTGTCAATATTGATACACTAATATTGGATTTGTTTAGTTAAATTAGTTTTGTGTTACTTATCACAAAATAATGTACATTTATTTGAATGATGTTATCTATGGTCAGATTTCCAAGATAAAGACATATATAATATATAACTCCTGCTTATGAAGCGAAAACAAGCCACACGCGTATCTATTTGTATCGTATCAACAATAATAGTTGGCCTTAGCACACAACGAGAGCTGGAGCGTTCCTTTCCGAAAGAGCGGCGCGTCCTATCAGACATTCCTCCGGCAGAAGCGTTTCTTTGAGATGTAAATTCTCGGGATGCAAATAACCATTAGGACAAATTTGTGTGCGGGCAAACCAAAAAATGCAACATCCATTTAAATTCAAACTATTTTATTAGCATTGTTCGTGTGAAACGCGAGGAAGGCGAAGAAAGGCGCACTGGAACCGGCGGCGCGCGGCGTAGGAGGCCGCGCACGCACACAGCGAGCGCGCCCCTTTAAAAACAATTCAGCGGGGTTGCCTCGATAGCGTAACTGTTTATGGAGTCGGCAGCGCCAAACTGGGCGCTGGCGAAAAAAGTCAAGCGAGTCAAAAGGAAACCCGAATGCGGTGAAAAAGCGCACTCATCAGACGTCGTAGTAGAATTGCACGCCCGCCCCGCGCCGTACTACACCGCAGCGTAAACAAACGCGCATCGCGATGCGCCGCGCGCCTCTTCATCGTCGGCCCTTTTTCGACGAACGTATTTTGAATGTCTAATTTCGCGTTCCGATCCTGCTCGATTACACTTTTTCCGATCCGATATTGGGATTAGGCTCGCGCGCTCCTTATGCTCTCGGCGTCGGTTAAATGCACTTTTTGCTCTGCGCACGCGCGTGATCCAAAAATTAATTCCGTTTCATCCGAATCGCCTCGATCTTGTACTGCATATCACCACTCTGTAGTCTCAGCTGCCTGCAGAAATATAGAGATGTTGGAGGCCGGCAACGTAGCTGCTGCCCGGGGAGTATGATGTCTATGAGCGTTGGACCACTTCTCCTGAAAGCCTCCTGTTCGTTTTCAGGTTTTCTTTTGGTTGGTCTAAAAAAAGCAGTACTCGATTTTATCATTCAAATGTTTAAATGAAATTGTTGAGTTTAAGTGCGTGTATGTGAATTAAATTTTGTGAAAATAAAACGTCTCTGAAGACGCTCTCCAATTATCGGAGCCAAGGAGCTGCAATTATTTCGCGTGGCTTCCCTTTTTATTTGGTACAATAATTCAGCTATGTCATAGGAGGGAAATCGGTCCCGCCACTTCCTATGAATCATTCAACGCATGCACTATTAATAATATCTAGCATCTAGGCTTAGTTCGTTTCTAGGTGTTGCGTCGGCTAATGTTCTGTCGTTTTGGCTTAGTGTTTCTATTTTAATTTGTATAGTCACGTTGTATTGCCGGCTTTTACGCCACTAAACCTTATACTCTTATACGCGCCTTCCATGAAAAGAATGTAACGATGTCTGCCCTCCATTTTTAAACATTTAAAAGTAACATTGTTTTTTTTATTTCGTAGCAAACAATGCTGACTTAGATGGCCAGCACGTCACTGCACTGCCCATGAACAACCGCGCCGCAATCGATGCCTCTTTTCCTCCTATCGTCTCTCCTCTCTCACTCAAAGAAAGACTCAAAGAATCAAATTCACGATGAGCTTCGGCTCGCCCTAAATCACAAAATACCAGCTTGACTTTGTGCTTTGTGTCGTAGAGTGGCTAAGGATTTCGGAGGGCTATTCTGCTTGCCTCAGAGCTGACTGCTCCATTGTTCTTTACACTATAAAATGTACTCCTGAGTGGATAAAAAACTGTTCCGTAAAAACGATACGAGCCCGTGGAGCGGCAGGTGCATTTGCTTCGTGGGAGTTCTCTGCCTACGAGTCCTCTATGTATAGTTGTAACGTCTTCATTGCATGTAACCGCGGTTTATGGCTTCTACGATCATAATCCTGGAATAATTATTATAATCAAAGATAACCGTTTCGTTGTGAAGGCGAGTTTTAATAGCAGTGTTGTTATTACGATCTTTATTACGGCTTTCGTATTTACAAAAAGCTATCAACACTAAATACACTAATAATTATATTACTTGCGGGGCTCGTAACTAAGTGATTTAATAAGTCTACCATCGGATTCGAATCTAGGTCTGGATAATTATAATATAATTTATTCGGTCTCTGGAATAGCTTGACAGTGGCCGCGAGTGTTTAATACTGCCGCACCCGTGGGAGAGCCATGCTGAAACATATGCGGGCCACTAATTGGACCGTCCCGACCACGGGCTCACAGAATTCGCAGCATGAAATGGTAGTTGTACTTACGACACCTCTCGCTTCGTGGAAGACCTATTAAACCACTTAGCTAAGAGGCTCTCAAAACTAGTCTGAATATAAAAAAAATAATTTACGAAGTTAATAATTTGGCATTATTAAGTTGAGCTGTCGTTAAAGACTGTCTACAGATATTATATACATTTTGGACCTTCTGTCTGCATGGCCCTGAAGGCGGTAGGTGCGATGAAAGAGTGGCAGCTGAAGACGTTGGCCCCTCTCCAACTCACCTGGACGGTTCCTGAGGATGCGGCGGACTATTTATAATGTCTTCGACATAATTGGCGTCTCGTTTCTCGCATAGAAAAATAACTAAAACGAGTTTCGGTTCTATTTTTTTTATTGTAAAGCGGCTAACGGAGCAGACGCTCTGCTTGATGGCACGAGAGAGCCACCGCCGTTGCTGACTCTGAACACCGAGCATCTCTCAGCAAAATAATAAGTGCGTCAGCATGGCTCTCCCATTCGGTAGGGCAGAATATGTTATTAAATTTCCGATATCTTAATCATTTTCTTCTTAACTTTTAGAATGTTAAGACAAATTAATTTATATAAACTAAGAATGTCAAAAACTAAACAAATCAGTCGCGAATAAAAACAGTCAAAAGTATGTTCTTCAGTAAGGTTTTTGAATTTATTGTATTTTTTTTAATGAACCTAATTTTTAATTGTGAAATAGTTTCCAAGCACAATGCCGATATTCTGCCAATAGTTCCGCCCACAGCGGAACTCGGAAATATCCTAGACACTGTACGTCAGCCGAAGACGTCAGTGGCCGGAGTCAGAAGTACGACTATCATTCGATAGTCGTACTTCAATGAAATCCCTCAATCACGTGATAATTCTTAATCACAATCCATTCTTGCAACAAAATACATTGCATCAACGCAGCCGTAACGAACACTTACGTTGTAAATTTATTAGGACTTCAGCAGCGTGAAAAACGATATTTTTAAAAACAAAGTGCTAAATAGCAAGAGTACTAAAATAAAACAATTAATGACGACGTCTTAAGTCACGTTGCATAGCAATCGCATCCATATGAGACATTGCGGGTTGAGGCCGAGCCAACTTTTACACATTATTACACTATGACTGTACCTACTCTTATTACTTAAGTACTCTCTGCGTCGATTCCTTTCCTCTACCATCTGAGATACACGGACCTATTGTTTTTTATGGTATAGCGAAAAACGGAGCAGGTGGGTCTCCTATACGGTAAGAGAACACCGTCGCCCATGCACAATCGCGCCACAGTCCGCGCTTTGATTGTATTGCTGGCTTTTTACGCTGCTACAGCGTCATAATTTCAAGGGCCGCCGGTATCCTAACTCACTCAGTGAAACACATTACAAGTACCATTTCACGTTGAGCATTCTGTGAGCCCGTGCTTCACTACCGACGACGCCAATTAGCGTCGCCTCTTTAGAAGAACATATATGTTTAATCTTTAACTTGAATAGAGAGCTAAGTTAAGATAACCTCTAAATATTTGTAATTTGACCCTCAGAAAAGAATTAAAATGTTTCGCTAAGCTATTTCTGAACGATCGACACCGCGGTTTTGAATATCAAGAGGTGCAATGTTACCTTTTTATGAAAACCAGAGGCTTTAAGTAATGTCAATGAGATTTCGAAGTCTACATATTCGTATATAAACCTATCTCTCAAGCGTACCATTCCGTATCTGTCATTAATGTCCTCTAGTATGGATAATCTATTTCCGATGTCACAAATGTGACTCGTCACAAGAAATAAAAAGGCCATTGGCCGAATGACAGAGGTGTATTTTTAGGGCGGGGCTCTTAGCGGCGACTTTTTCAATACACGTTACGTTTTCGAGTACTTGGCGAGACTACCAAAGCACCCCCACCGGCTCATTTCTCGTAGAGGTGATGAAACATTCGCTTTTGGTATAAATAATGGGTTATCTTATAAAAAGCACTATATGATTAATTAAAGTGATAATTTTTACAGATCCCACTCGTCTCGGAAAATGTATTCAAATACTTGAATACACGGGATAACCAACCTATTTAATTACAAGTGCTGTGATGATAGTCGAATCTATCAATCCTTAATAAACCTATCATTTCATCCTAACTGTAACAAGTCCAAATTGCACCGTCGAACATCGAGGCAGAATACAAAATTTCATCGCTTTCACCTCGATGCTTGTCGTTCGACAACTGAGCGTTTTTAAGGCATTTTGTAGCGCGCACCACCTCTCTGTGGAATCCTGTACACATTCCTTAGAGCGGACGACCACTTGCCCTAGGTGAGCCTCCTGCTCATTTACCACCGTTTCTATAAATAATTCATTCTAATGTCAAAAGGTCTCTCGAATGCCAGGTTAAGTCAGATGTAGATGATTTATAATGATATCTATCCGTGTACCCAGGTAGTCCCGCACGTATAGAGCCGATGCAGTCGGTTCGAACCACCCGGGGCAGCCGGGTGAAGCTGGAGTGCAGGGCCAGCGCGCGCCCGCCACCCCGGATATCCTGGTACAAGGACGGTCGCCCGGTCGCCGACATCGCTCTGAGGAGATTCCGGGTGCAGACTTACAGGTAACGTTTTTATTTTATAGGCAAGCACAATAGTTTTTTTTTGTTTTATGGTATAGCGGACAACGAAGGGTCTCCTATATGGTAATTGCATACCGCTGCCCGTAGATAACCGCAGCTTAGTCCGCGCTTTGGTTGTGTTGTGGTACAGTAAATTTAATTTATTGAGTAGGTACAAAAACACCTCCACTTAAATTAAGCTAACAAACAATCTTACCTGAAAATAAAGAAACAGTAACAGACATAATTTGTATTGACAACAAACCAATAACATATAAATCTCTTGACACAATAACCAAGCGCTTCTCATAAGCTTGTGTCAGTCGGAATTAGTTCATCATATGGGCTGCGACATTAAAGTGTAATACGGCTTGTAAACAAGGCAGCGCCTGTGATCTGGATATCGCTCATGAGTCGAGCACATGACGGCCTCATTGACCGGTCGATGCGCACGCGCTCTGCAGCCATAAACACCGGGTGCAGTGCGCACGAGGCTTGCATCAGCCACGGCCAATTGCGCCAAACGCATCAACAAACCTCTGTCCTTCGCCTAAAGCGGAGTGCAGGACATCCGTGTATGAAATCGACGCGATTTCAGAGTTGAGCTTGCAAGTCAATTTGTATTTATATAATGCGCTAAAAAGTAAAAAAACTATGACAAAGTTAAGCCGAAGAATTACTTAAAAACCTGCGAATTTGGAAAAAATGTTCACTGCCCTTGAAAGGTGAAAAGCTCCATCACTCCACGATCCCTTCAATTTGTCTAAATAATTTACTGTATCGAAAACTTTTGGCCACTACTTATTTATGAACCACGAAGGCTTTTTGTCGATTGTCTATTTACACGTGAATTTAAATGAACAGTACAAGAGTTAGCAAACCCCGGACTGTAGAACATATTGAGTATTCGAATTCGATGTTCAACCTTCAGATATTAATGGAAGCAGCAGTTGCAGAAGCCGAGTGTGCAGTACTTAGTGGCCATTGGTCGAAAGAGTCGATTAGTTAAGGCAATTAGGATGAGCCGATGCGAATTGCAATTTCACGGATCGTTTGATGACACGTCTGCTTGTTTCGTCGCTCGTTCGTATCTTTTCATTATATAGAAAACAACGTAGTAAAAACTAAACGAACACGCTCAGATGTATGCAGTAAGTCCATAAACTCAGCATTTCCTTCTTGTTTGTAAGATTATCATTAGTTTTAGATATTGAAGCACGTGATCTTTAGAGACGGTAACTGAATTTCAGAAGGCGCTCGGTGCTAGTGATAAGACACGTGCGGCGCGAGGATTCGGCGAAGTACGAGTGCAGGGCCCAGGGTGCGGTGGGGCCTCCAGCTGTTGCCTCGGCCAATGTCAGCGTCATGTCGCCGACCACCGACGCACCAGACACATGTACGTTACTCTATTTGGCATTTTTTCAAATAGGCGCACAAGAAACGCATAGGGTTTTTAGCGCCAAATTTACAATAGTTGGTTTATGTTGGGCTGGGGGTGTCAAAAAAAGAGGGTGGGAGTGTCAAAGAATTAACAAATAGGTATTGATAAAAAATATAAACTTTAGTTTTTCAGTACATATTGTTCTAAGACTGAAGGATTGCCAATACTATAATACAGTGTAAACTCTATATAACAACACTAAAGGGACTGTGCATTTTATAGCGTTATAAAGAGGTGTCGTTAAATGGTGAGACGAAAAAGTGGATGGAAGACAAGCTAAACCAACTAAAGCCAATTGATTTCGACGCTTTAGGCAGTTTGTCGTTAAGTCGAGGGACGTTACATGGACTTTACACTGTATATACAAATAGTTGTTAATGTTTTAATTATCTCATACATACAAAGATATGTTTTACCAACACTACTTACTTCGTAGCATAAACGGTTCTTCAAAATTAAAATTTCCGCAAATGTTTTTTTAAAATTCTGTATTAATCTTAAATTGGTCCATGTTTGAGTCCTACAATAAACAATTTGTTGAAATTGATATTTTTTGTTGTTCATTGTATAAATTCAAATATTCTGTATTAACTACCCTTGTAAACTCTCCCTCTCATTAACTTCTGTTTCACTTTCATTGCCCTTAGAATTTTTATCTTGTATCTTTTAATCTGAGAATAACGTAATTGGTGGCATTATCATTAAGTTTGTATATTTTCTTATCTCTTATGTTTTTATTTTTATAATTTTACAGTTTCTTATTGCTAAATAAAAAAATAAAAAAATTGAGATTTTTATCCTATTGTAGTATTTCTAAACACGACATTAAGAATGGTATCAGTCAAGAGGTAATAGTTACTTGGTTAGAAACGGCGACATAATAATGCCGTATAAGTGTATCAGGTAACAGGTAACAGGTAATCGAGTAGCGATTGTGTACCGGTTCAGTTTTCACAGCGCAGTGTATGGGAATGGGGCGCTTCGGGGAACGTGACAATTGACAATGCACAGATCAGTTAGCCTCCGCTCGCGCCGCCATTGTTCATGTCAACGGGAAATGTGCTGTTTGCATCCATATCTTTGTGTGGTTCGCATTTCTTGCAACATATTTCCTTCAAGGATGTCTGCAAGGGAATTTAGAGTTCCATTGTTTTTCATGTTTGAATTCTTTTTTGTTCTTTAGTAAATAATGACTATTACATTTCAGCGATGCTCGGTGCGCCCTGTCCGATGCCGGACCCTTCTTCCTATTGCCTCAACGGAGGCACTTGCTTATTCTTTGAGCTTGTACAAGAACAGGCTTGCAAGTAAGTAGTATTGATCCGCATTTTACTCGGTTCTTAAAGTTCAAGCCATGATATTTAGATAAACAAAATGAAGAGCTATTTATAAAAGTCTCCTAGAAGTTGGATGTACTTAAACTAAAGCCAGCAGAATTAAATGTATAATATGATAATTTCAGATGCCCAGAAGGCTTCAATGGACAACGCTGTGAGAACAAGGACGTGTCGAACCGGAGCAGTATGTATCATTCCTTCACGTGCAAACTGGGCCTCTCTACGTCTTACTACTGTTAGCGACGTCGCTACGACCGCTCTGCCCACAAATAATGTTCACAAATATGCCATCGTATGTGCCTCGCTACGAGAATCCGATTGCGGAGCCGTCCACCGTCAAACTGACACTTCAAACATTGCCATTACCAAAAAATAGACTTACAACTTTCAAGACTGGAGTAGGTAGACTAAAGCCTGTAGCTGTTCATCGAGATCGTGCTATTTAAAGGTTATAGGTGACTCGTTCTCTATTCGTTTCCGGGGCCTTTGTACGACAACGTCACTTATCCCTCGTCACCCACTGATGCTGACTTTGTATGCAACAACAAATGCCATTTGCATGTAAGCTTCTATGGTTAGGAGGTGTCGAGCGATACGCCGAACGTTCTCGCCAGAAAGCCCAGGGTCAGCTCGCGTAGCGTTTTTTGCCAGAGACTCTGTTTCTCGTTTGAGTCACGAGGCAACATGAAGTTTCTTCATTAGTAGTAAAACAAACTATTAGCAAAGCTTTAACTTATTTTGTAGAGTTAAATGCTGGCCCAGTGAGATTATACGTTTAAGGATGCTTTCAGAGTTATCGATTTGCGAACGCGCCTTTTGGCTGCTTTACAGCGTCGACACAGTCCATTGGCGCAATTTATCTTCCCAGAAGTAGCTAGTTGAATGTAAAATGGCTCTAAAGAAAATTATTGTCCGATATTCAAAGTTGTAAATATTTTATTGTATTTTGCGATTATATTGTATTGTTATGAACGCGTAAGGTTTGATATTATCTTAGTTTATTTTTCTGATAAAGTGACTTTCGAGGTGTGTACATATTATCTATTAGGTTAAGGGTTTTAGTTCTCAATTGCTAAATTATCTTCCGTTTCTCGTAATTACAATTTGAAGCTCGCGAATCTGCAAGACTCGTACCGTTGCGACAGTCTGCAGAAAAGTAACGTACCTATCTTTGAAACGCTTTGTTCGTCCTCCTAGTCAGAGCGCACACTACTAATACAACTAGGTAAATTATATAAATAGATAGATTAATGAGATTGAATGCCGTGTCCCTCAGCGATTTTCCTATTTATAAATATGTATAAATATCTACAAGTCCACTATTTATATTGAATGAACTGGAATCGTCTGCTTCTAACGCGCGAAGGGTAGAAGGTGCAGGCACGTCACTCGCCCCGCATAAGCAAACCCGAAGCGGTCAGATGGCGGCGCTATACTTTCGCTTAGTCTCACAACAAATACTAAGTTAGTTATGTAACAAACATACCAAATTACAATAAAGGAATGAGTGTTGGAATTAACCGAGAGGCGATATCTTTTGTTTTTATTTTCTCAATCTATCCCAAGATGCTTCGAAATCTATGGACTTAAAACGGAAAACGGTACGTATCTCTATTCAAAATTATTTGTTTACGTGCACCTAATTACTTGTCGGCACTCGTTGCGTTCAATGGGAGAGTGTGACGCGCTCGCTCTGCACTCGTCACTTTTCCTACATTTTTCCTTTGTCCATTTGTCAATGCGAAATGACAGTCTAATGCTTTCTCTACTAATTGTCTATGGGAGCATGCTTAGTGCATGGCGTGCTTTCGAATGTACTTACTATTTGTTGTGAGATTATTATAACAAAATAACAGTGCATGGTACTTTTCTTATGGATACAATATTTTAGGAATATCTCCTTTATATGTATATTGCTAAATAAGAACTATGTACAAAACGATGTATTCCTAAAATATTTATATTGTTTATTAAGCGCAATTGTAACGACAAACTTATTTTTCCAGGTCTCGGCGAACGACTTTGGTGAACGGACGGACGCATGAGACTACGCATCATTCCTGACAATTATAATAGTTGATAGCATTATTTAAACTGCCTAAAGTACCTAATCGATTAACAATAGACAATATAACTGCTAAAAAACAACCTGTTCTCACAATAAATAATGCCATAATTCTATTTTAAATACGCATTGTCACTGTAATGTAATAATAAATTATTTATTTGATAAGGTAACACTAAAAAAAATGTTGGGTTTATGAAACTGTTTCATAATTCACTGCCAGAATTAAAAAGTAGCCGCATCAAGTTGTCTGTGAAGTGGCTAGAGCCGCCGTATCATTAAATTATCTCCTAACATTGATTACACAAAATTAAGTAAAAGTTTAACTAATGCACGGCTTAGTGCTTATCAACTTAATTACATAAAAATCACTATTTAAATAAATGTAGTGAAGAGATCACAATAGTACCTATTGAATTTTTAATTTTACAGATAAGTTGGTTGAACTAAAGCACTATCGGCAACCCTTATGAGCGCGGTCCATGTATGAATCTATTTTCTAATAGAAGTTAATTTTTTAGCACTATGTTGTAAATGTCCGCCTCCAAAATACTCGTAAAAATCTGCCATAATATTGTGCTTCTATGGGCGCTCAAGTAGGTACTTAAACATTAATCAAATATTAATAAAAGCCGAACAAAATGTGACTACATTAGATAGGAAAGTCAAGTTTTACTATCCTATCGGGAAATCAATTAGTACTTTAATGCCTACCTGAGTTGAATGCTAATTTCACAATTTTTTTTAGATGACCAAAACATTGGTTTTACGCATAAATCGTAAAGATTAAAACAATTGTTCGGTTTTTATTAATAAAAAAAATTGTTAATTTTGCTATGTATCATATTTTGTTACAATGTGTACAGTTATTTTTGTAAGCTTAGATGTAATAAATGATTTTGAACACTACCTTCCTACAACAATTTGATGATTTGACGGCAAGTTAAATAACCAATTATAAGTGGTCTGCGTTGACAGGACGGTCTTGAAGAGGCTATTATTAAGTGTAGGTGTGAAATGGCCGCCAAACTTGTTGATCGCTGTGAACATAATTGAATGCTGGTACTGTATTCCGAGTTGTATGTATAATTGAGATACCTAGTTTATAAGTTTTCTATTCCATCCGTCCAATTTTATTTATAATATGTTTTTCAATACCTTTACTAGAGAAATAGTGAAAAAAACTTCGGATTGCTCTGGTAATATTATACAGTGAATAAAATTAATTAATGAAGCATATAAAACATTCATTATAATTAATTTTTAAGAATTGTTAGTAGTTTGTGGGGATTTTCAAAATTATTTACATGACAACTACGTTCATAGCGATCAAAATATATGCTGTCATAATCATGTGTTAATGGTGTCTTTGCTATATCTATTAATTAATATATATTAAAAATCTTTTACTCATTAATGTTAAATTGTAATCAATGCTTCATATTGTCCTTTTATAAACTAACTTTCTGTTATAAAGAAATATAATTCTTAGAAAACCCACGGCCAGTATTTATTTTTAAAATCAAGATTGTTAATATAAAAAGCTTGGATGTTTTTGATTACTCTAATGTCATTTTTAAAGTAGCTTATTTCCAAAAAACTAACGTATGTCTATATCAAAACGTTTTAAGTTTAGCCCAGCAAGTAAAATGAACACTCGCATTTATTTCAGTACGACTTTTTACATTAAAATCCTACCCATACCATCTCTCACAATATGATTAATTTGAATAAGTTGTAACAATTGTACAGTATTATTCGCTGAATTACGTTATTTATTTTAGACATAATCCCTTTTGTAAATGCTTTTTAAATAAACTATTCTTATAGACAAGAAGTGTATGCAATTTAAAACACAGAAACAACAACCACTTAACATGTACGTGATGTATTGCTTCTATCTACGATCGGGCCTTTTTTTAAATGAAATAAGGCCTTTACAGCTTCTCGCGGACTTTGGGCCTGCGCTGCCTTGGTTTCTCTTATTAAGGCGGTGTGCAGCCAAGCGGTATAGAGGCTGGAAGGCCAACCAACGCCGCACTGTGGCGCCACGATATGTAATATGTTGTTTTCTTCTAGACTTCTAGACAATATAAAATTGCATGTATGGAGATTTTATTACAACATTACAGGTTAAATTAAAAAGAATTCAAATCTTTCAAGTGCATCGTATTTTTAGTGATCACAATTTTGCCAGTGTCAGTGTAATAATATTTACATATATAACAACGGAAAATCGAGCCAATATATGAACATAGTTCAAAGGTAAGATAAAAATTACAACCACAAACCAACATTTCAATCAAAGACAAATATATAAAGAGAACACAATATTAGTATGTAGATAACAGAAAGAAAATATATAAATAATTTTTCAAGTTAGTTTAAAAATTACCACATAATTTGTGTCAAAATCTCGTGTTTCACGAGACTAAAATTTCCAGCCATTTCAATTGAATGTCAATGCTTTGTTTTCATCTCATTTTTACACATCGTCTATAAAGTGCCATCTATTTTCAAAGATTTTTTTTTCTGGAATTAACTTAGCACTACAAAAAGAGCAATTTTACAAATTGAAAAGTTACTGTTACATAATATATCTATCAGTAATATCAGGTAATGTACAATCCACACATCCAGAAGTTATTTATATAAAACAACATCTAAAGGTACATCATTACTAAATATTAAAAAATTATGTATTAACAACATGTTCATTAAACTTATAAATTATTAAAAGATATGTGCTATCCAATGACCCAAGTGTGAATAGCTATTCAGTTGAACAGGCACTTATTGTTTTAGGGAATCCTATAAACCAAAAAGTCAGTTGATCATAACCAGAGGCAACTATTAATAGTAAGAATAAACAGATCTGAATTATTTGTAACGAGTGCTTTGTTAGTCAAATAAAGCATATTTTGCTTTTAGTCTAAACACTATTGAGTTAAATTGCAGTAGTCAATTAATTCTATTAATTCAATGATAATATTGAACTGACAGTTCAAAATGTACTTGCATTGTTCAAATACTTAAATATATAACAACAGTAAATACATAACTAATACTGAGTTGTTCAATTCTTAATCAGTAAATTTATAGCTTACTACAGTTTCCATCTTATTTAAGCTAGTTGAGAATGATTTTAGCCAAACAGTTTGAGCATTAGATATTGCAACTGGCTTAGCCTCTGTCCATTTTTCTGGTATGTCACAGTCTTTTTCAGCATGCACTAGCACATCAAATGAACAGCGACAATCGAGGAATGGCAAGTATGAAATTGTTGCTGCTATTTGTAACATAACATCACGGATTTCTTGTTTTATCTTCTTCAGGTCCTTGCTGCTGACTTTTTCATTTTTCTCTTTACTTAACCCGACATCACCATCTTCATACTTGACATTAAAGTCCCAACATTCTAACACTTCTTTGGTGGCTACATTTATAATGATTAAAGACAGTTTACTAACTTTCTTGTTAACTATCCATTCTGAAATTGAAAATTAGTACCTTTAAATTAACTATTAAAAGGAAATTTAATAATGCATGAATAAGTACTTATAGCATCAAAAAAATTAAATCATAAGTTAACATTACAAACACCTTTAGTAGAAGATATTTCCAACCTCAAGAGGTTGTAATCTAAATGATTGAAAAGCTTAACATCTACTTAATAACATACCTTCACTCTGCCCCAAAAGATCTGTCAAAAAGTCCTTAATAAGAGGATTTTCTGAAATTAGGAGTGTTATCCCATATTGTTGCTCAGCCTTAAATGATTCAGGCGGATATAAGCCTCTTTGAAATAAAACAGAGTTAATGGCAAATTCTGAAAAAAAAATAGAAAATATTATACATTTGTAAAACTGAATAGTACTCGTATAATTATGTTTCTAACTATTTTTAATGCCGGCGGACTAGAAACTACATTGATAAAAATGAAATAGTGACATATTTGTTCAAAGTCAAAGTATAAAAGATCCTATGTAGTCATGTACTTACTTAAATATTCGCAAATAATTTGCGCAGATCCTTGTAACGTGATACAGTTTTTTGTTTGCTGTTGAGACATTGTTTTTTGATAATATTTTACAGTCGATAAGGTAAAACTACTACTCCTTCACAAACTATTCACTGATTTATTCTATTTTTTAATGTGAAACAAATTATTAACAGTAAGTAGACATACAAATACTCAAAACGGTTATAAATTTTTATTCGAACCGTAAAATTTAAATTAGTTTCTTCAAAAGTTTGACGGTTGAGAATTTGAAGTTTGACCGGAACACCTGCCACTTATACTGTCACTCTTAAAAGTTTTTAAACAATTCTATTGAATATACAGAACTGAAGTATCATTTATAATTAGTAATTATTTAAAAAGGCCCTTTATCATAAAATAAACAGCAAATTACACGGTGAAAGTTCTATGTTGGCGGTAATGATACGTCAAAACAAATTAGCTGATGGAATGTTTTCGCTATTAAAGCTTAGAGTACCACTATTTGACGAAAGATGTCGTTTTAAAACATTTGTAACATGACTACTTAAAGCAAGATGTCGTTATTCACATATATAAAATACTGTAAACTAAATATTCCTTTTTCATTTCATCAAATTCATAAAGTTACATTATGTATTTTATGATTAACAATTACTTGTTTCATATGGTAGAACTATAGTGATTTAGCAGTGTGAAATCAAAAATTGAAATACTGCTTTCATTTAATAATTGAGTTATTTATTTGCATGCTAAAATAATGACCGAGTTAATATTTGTACGAACTGGACCAAATAATTTAAATAAACGACGAATTAAAATTCACCTTCACTATATAATTATGGATATACTTATTAAAGATACATAAGTAATTCTTATCCTGTGCAGAAAATAAAATGAATACACTTTTATTGTGAAATAAATGGTAAACTGTGTAGTGCTGAGAATTAGGCTAGCGTTCGTCCTTTTTATCGCAGGTAATCTCAAAGCAGTGGCAACATTTGCTAATTAGAAGCCATCTGTCCCTTTGCCGGCCACCCACGACCACACTAGACCCCCTTTATCCCCTTTATCCCCTAATTAAGCTAATTTATCGAGACAATAAGAGAAATTATCGCTCCTAAGCAGTTTATGAGAGGTATTAAATTGTTTAGGGCGCTACTGGACTACACTCTTTGAAACACCCGCACCGATATGAGGTCCACTGAGGCGACCATATTTCTCACTTTTTCGGTTCACTGGGGATATTCAGGCGAGTCGGGCAGATGAGATATCAGCACAAACAGACGGCGCATGGGCACGAGCGATCAGCTCCACGATTTGTGGGTCTAATGACTTATTTTTTAATGGTATCTTATCCTTGGCCTTGAAATAACTACTAATAATAGTAAATTATAACCTCCTCTTTGATTTCTTGAATGTCGTAAGGAAAAAACGTAATTCTGTCTTACTTGCTAAAATAATAAGGCATGTGCATTTTTATGTGCCTTATTGCAACATTTACGCATACATATTTAATTCAACAAAGAATGGTGTCATTAAAACATGGAGTTTAATTTAGATAGGTCTTGTCTATTAATACGTATCTTTGTAAAGAGTCAGTTGCTTTAACTTGTAAGCATGAGCAACAAAGTTTCTACAAAAACGATATTAACAGGTACTGGTCATTTTTTGTCACGACCAACATTGTTTATTTAAGTGCCAGATCTAACTATGCTTATGTAGCATATCTATCTCTTTCTGCGTCAACGGTTAAAAATAGTAGCTAGTCCTAGTAGAAAATAGATTCTTATTGGTAGAAATATGTAAACTAAACACACTGAACTTTTGGCATGTCTATCCATTCTACACGTTCCAACGAAGAACGTCGTAAAAACTAAAGCAACAGCTCGAATCGGTCACGAACAAGTGAGAAACGTCCGGAAAAGGAGAGTCAAGAAACTAAACCCAGTTTTATTTTGAGCTCGGGATGAAAATAGGGAGGCAAACGAGCAGCAGGCTCGTCAAGAATTAATGGTCCCACCTCCTAGCACCTGCTAGAACGCAGATGCGTTGCCGGCCTTTTAGGGATACCTACCTATCTCTTTTTGAATGTCTCCAGGTGGTAGTTATTAGTAAATACCTTTGCAGGCAACTGATTCCACAGAGTGGTGCTGCGCGGCACACAAAGACGAAAAAACGCGATTATATACTCAGACAATACTCTAATCTTTTTTAATTTCAATTTTTCTTAACATTCAATAGAGGGACTATTTTATATATTATAATATATTGAGTGTCGCAAGATATCCAGAGATCACAGCGAAGATGGTCACTTAACCATCAGATAAGAGCATGGATGGGGAAGCAAGGCAAGCGGAATGTCCCCACAAAGACACACTTCTCTAGAATGTGCAGCGATAGCGGAGGTGCCGACGGCCGCCGATTAAACTCACGTTTTATGGCCCTGCTGCCGATAACGTCCCGTTAATAGCATCTGCTATTGTGGAAGCCTATTCCTAGGGCTGACACAGGCATTATCAACATAGGCGGTACCTTTTTCATCTAGACTCCTTAGCGCCTCACCCTTAGCTTGGCAAGCTTTGCCGGCGCTGTGTTTTTACTCAAAGTTTTTTAGTGTGATGCATTTACGCATTCCCCTTCTCGCAATAGGATCTGTGGGACTCGGCATCATGTAGTAGGCTGCATCTCGAAATAAAACCTCACGGCACCAATCAAAATTTCACTGCCTCCTTGACCTTCGGCGTTCAACTCAAAGAACCCAGGACACGAGGTATATTTTCGGCATCCTGCTATTGAGAAATACACATTCAACCTAAGCCACAAAACCTAAATCTCTATACAGCACCTAGATTGGTTCATAGAGCATGTAAGTAATGTAGTCAAATAATTTACCCCTCTATAGAACTAATATAAATAAACAACAAAAGAAACAGTTAAACATTTTGGGAACTTTATAGCTAAGTGGTTTTGTAAGACTACCATGAAACGAGAGATATCGGATTCGAACCTGAACCGGACAATTATAAATAACAATTTAATTTATAATTTATCGGTCTCTGGAAGGGCTTGACAATGGCCGGGCGAGTGTCTTAACACTGTCGCACCCATGGGAGAGCCATGTTAAAGCATTTGCGGACGAACTAATTGTGCCGGCTTAGCCGGATGTAGGATGGATGTAAAAAGCCGAAAACACAACCAATACGCGGACTTTGGCACGGTTGTCCATGGACGGCGGTGTTTGCATACCTTATAGGAGACCCACCTGCTCCGTTATCAGCTAAAGCATAGAAAATAAAAACTCTCTCTCTCTTATCTCTCGTTACTATGGCAACAGAATATTAAATCATTACTTGAGTTCGTAATAGTGATAACTTTAACGATAGTCATTGCGACTACTACAACTTTGTGTCACAAAGTAATTAATAAATCCTTGCAAAGAACTTTGCCAAAATCTTATATTATCTTGGCATAGGTGGGTATCTATATAATAAATGCACTTCAGCGAGAGAGGGACAGAAAGTTTAAGCTGTTTTAAATGAAGTCACATTTATAACTTAATCTCCCAACCCTAAAGATTACACGAATTCTTACTTAAAAATACACGCCGTTTTAGACTACGTTAAGCTTCTGTTTTATCTAAATATTGTGTGCTTATTTGACACTCCATTGATCCTTTCGTGAGTGCGCTTTTCAAATCAGTTTACATTCGGTATGCCATGCTTTTTTAAGTGTTTCGTCAATGACAGATAGAAGACCCACCCGCTCCGTTGTCCGCTATACTAACCTACTATATTAAAGTCAGTATACATAATAAATAATAATAATACATAAATATAGGTACGTAAACTATATAAAAACACTGTCTTACCCGCGGAAGAGACATGCTGCAATCATTGGGCCGGATCGTTAGAAGTGATACCACGGGATCACAGAATACCAGTGTGAAACAGTAGGTACCTACTTGTACTAGAGGAGAGTCATCTGTTCCGTTGCCCACTATATAGTTTAAAAAAATCTACATATATAGAAATTCATATATTGCAATTCCGTTTAAGGATTACTCTGTTAATATTTTAACCCTTACATTTAGTTTTAATATCAATTTAATTATAATTTATAAGTAGGTACGTTATTATACAAGCTAGCCAGTAAAGAATCTTTATTATAGAACAGAGCCTTCTGATATAAGCATTTAAATTTTAATGACTTTTAAGAGACTAAATAGTGTATTATGACTAAACAAAATGTTACCGAAATGAAACTAACTCTAATTTCTTGAAATAAGAAATTTTTAGAAGCGAATAAATGTCTTTCTAAGTAAATAATCGTCGCCTATCTTTCGGAAACAGCCTCCCCACTTCGAAGCCTCCTTTGACCAGCTGTCCTTTTGTTGTCACTCTTTTTCATTTTGCTAAACCCGAGAACCCACTTATGTCCATTACTTCCAACTTCGCTCTTTTCTTTCTAAAGGTTTCATTTGCATTTACTGTCTCAACAATAACAATTGTATATACATATATATTTTAATTTATAAATTGTTTTCGGTTTTTGGAAGGGCTTCACAGTGGCCGGCTGAGTCTTAACACGTATCTTACGCTTACCCGTGGGACAGTCATGCTACATATGCGGACCCACAGAATATCAGTATGAAATAGCACCAAGGTACTTGTACTGTTTCGTTGATCGAATGAGAATTGTAAAAAGCCGGTAACACTACTAAAGCACGCATTGCGACGCGGTTGTTCATGCGAAATGGTAGGAACTTTATATCCGTTGTCCCCTTTATCGATGAAAACTTTTAGTAGTTTCTTCTTCTTTTTCTTCATCAGCCCATTCAAGTCCACTGCTGGACATAGGCCTCCCCCAAAGATACCTATCGCTAATTTAACGACACGACATATTATTTCCGTTAGTCCAACTGACATCTAGGTATCATAGAATATTGCTACTTGTCCAAAAGCACAGTCTATTAGAGACACACAATGCTTTCCTAACTCTAGTGTCTATTTTTGTTCCTTACGATTGGAACTGGTTCGAAACAAGGCCTGCCCATAAATCATAGACGACAGCGCTTATCGGTAGCTGATAACGTGGTTTGTGATCGGAGTGAGTTATGGCGCTGACAGTTTTATAAGCTGGTTAACAACGCACGTAGATAAACGAGGAATGATAATTACGCAGATAGAGGTATTTTCTGTAAATAGCTTGTCACACTTTTCTAATTTGATTAGGAAAACCAGTTCTCGTCGTCTTCACCAATACAAAATGTTCATTACAGTTTAATATGTGGACATGGTCAAAAAGACCCTGCCTGATTTATTTTATATGTAACAGAGATGCGTGGAAACTTCTGCACAAGCACCAACTGGTACCTTTTAGACAACCCTAAATAAATGAACCAATTATTGTGAATTTGGCGATAAAAAAAGGAAACCCTATGAATTTCTTGTTGGTTCTTCTCGTAGAGCTATATCTTCCGAACTGATGGTAGCTTTACTACTGTTAATTGACCTGCAAAAGTCCCCCTTTTGGCCTATTTGAATAAATGCTTTTGGGGTTTGAGTTTGATTTCGGTCTATGGAAGGACTTGACAGCGGCCGGGTCTCTAAAAACTGTATTTATATAATAGGAGAGTTACGCTGATTCATATACTGACGCACTAATTGGGCCGCCTCGTTCCAAGTGATACCACGAGCTTACACAATACCCAAGAGCGTGAGTGCACAGTGTTTCGTTGAGTGCGTTAGCACGGGCCTAGAAAATATTCGGCTAAAGCGAAGTAAAGAGCCGGCAGCACCCACAAAAAGCGGCTTGTGGCTACGTTATTTTCTCTAACGTTAACGAAGACACGTCAATTTGTCGATTGCTATACCAAAACAGAAAATACTGATGTCTGTAAACTTCAACTAAAAAAAACGTTCATAAGTGACCATTTTTTACCTATTTTATTAATTAAGATATACTCTATTTGATGTTGGAACACAATACATATTAATACAATTAAATATTTTTATAGAAACTGCTGGTTAATGGTAAACAAATCAGATCTCTTAAGAAAGAGATTACAGTAATTGCTTAGATCGTTCAGAAGACTTTCAGAATCTTTGAATGATCTTTGCCTTAGGGAACGATACGCTCCAGTTCAAATTGTGAGTCTTTCATTCAATTATTGAATCATTGTTCTGATAGCTCCTTTACAATAAAGGCAGCTTACGGGGCGTGTCGTGAGATGTAAGAGACCCCGCCCATGCGCAGGCGCGCAATGCCGTGCAACTTAGAGCAGTGTTATTCAACCTTTCTGAACACGAGATTCCTTTGTCAATGAAAGAGGCCATCCCTACTTTTCTATCTTAAATGTCGATGTTTGAACATTACTGTTTATTACTGATGTAGATAGAAATATCTTCACTTTTTCTAATATTTGAAGATAATTTATAGTAAAATCAAATTTCGTTCATTCATATAGTCTTATGAATGCGAATTAAGGAAGACTCTTAGATCTTTTTTTTATTGTATAGCGGACAACGGAGCAGAGAGGTCTCGTATATGGTAAGAGACCACCGCCGCCCATGAACAACCGCGGCACAGTCCACACATCGTTGTGTAGCCGGATTTTTACGCGTCTTAAGCGGCATTTTTAAGGGCTTCCGATATCTTCACTCTGCGAAACACTGTACGAGTACCGATCTATGAATAAACTCAGTAGATTTAAAATTATTCTATTATCTATACTTAAGATAATAATCGTTATATGATGTTACTTAAGACAAATTTATTGGTAATTACGAATTTCCACGTGGTTCTTCAACTTTATCGCTTAAAAACTGTCACCAGTTTAACGAAAATGTAATTTTAATAGTTGTGATCGGTACAATTTTATTCTGAAAGCGATCCCCACTTAATTAACACTGCAGACGTTATGGCGTATCCGTCACAGCTGAGTAGGGACGCATTCTTTACTTTTCACCTTAGCACCATGTTATTTGCGCCTGCTAATGCATCGACACCCAGCTTATATAACCTATCTCTACATAAAATAATTGCTATATGTATGTAAGTTGTTTTTTATGAGAAATTGCTCCTCCCTGCTGGGTCGTACGTGCTACGCCTTTACAGCTTAAGGCGGGCTCGTCAATAATTCATGAAAGAAAATTGATGAAAATTGAAAAGGCGGATAAAAATACCTATAGCATAATTTTTAACCTACTTTAGTTTTAAGATGTTCATCTGCGCCATACTCTCATAAAGACCTTTGGAAAGAGCTAAAATTGTATGAGTAGAAATAGATTACTGAGACATAATTCGTTTTGGCCGTCTTACGTAAATAATTTAACAACATAATTGAGGAAGTGTTCAAATGCCTCTCAGCTGTGTTCTGCGAAAGTGATTAAGCATAATTGCCACTTCTCTGCTTTTCCTTAGACACGCAACGGTCGGGACTTTTTCATTACAACAACCGTCACAATATGTTGTAGTAAATGGTGAGACTGTTCGTTGCTTCATAAATTTTTACGACTACGGTGCGAATAACATTTCACTGAAGTTTATTTATTTGAACCTAGATCCCGGGCTCTTGCGTTGAATGTCTAGTGCAACTTCTGAAGTCTTAAAGGCTCAAGGGAACATTGGAACCAGTGGACGTCACTCTTGTCCTTCTCTAGCCCTCTGATTATGGAGGGGATTGGATTGGGGGTTCGATTCTGCAGCATGCGTAACTACTCATGTTAAAATAAAAAGGTACCAATGTATTCTATTCGTATCTCGATTAATAATACGAGACATTTCCATTTTTTAATGAAAACCGTGGGAAATGAGCAGAAGGCTGGACTAGGATAAGCGGTCCTCCGCCCAAGGACACTATATGGTGGTGGCTATGACACAAACAGATTAGATGGCACTTGAAAACTGGACACACTATAGCCAGTGAAAGATGAACGAATTTTAAGTTTATTGAGGACAGATATTAATTGTGACTATACACCTTTGTCACCTTTCAAACAACATCAGAGATACACAGGTCCAGATAACCATCGGTTCTTAACATACGTATTGAGATAATATTAAACTAATTTAGTTCTTGGCTTTGAAATAGCTTCACCAAACTTCTCGTGTATTATGTTTTCCCATTTTCCCACAGCCGCGAGAGCAAATAGATACGTTTCAACTTTCTAATTGAGCCTCTGTCGTCTCTTCCCCGACGAAGTCGTCATTCGTTGTAATAAAACCGCGCATTCATTGTGAGTGTTATCAGAGTGTTAATGTGTTTCATGCACAAACAAACACAGTAACTTTGTTACACTTGTACCATTGTTTCAATTTTAAATACAAGAAACATTTCGTAATATAGAACAATTATAAGTCACATTACATATTACAGTCGAGCGATTTTTATAAGCATTATTTGCTTAAAAATCTTCATCGGAGAGTCACTATTAAAAACCTGCAAAACCATCAAAATTATGTCTTACCATCGGTCTCTTACGTGCAATATGGTGAAAAAAATATATCTAATGCTTAGCCCGTCTTCTAATACATTTCTGAAATAATAATAAAGAGACAAACAAAGAGGAACCTCACTTAGGATTTGCGGTCTTCTGACCATGGACGCTCCCTGCCTATGCTGGCTGCTGATGCATTGCCGACGTTTTAGAGAAAGATACGTTCTTATTTTGGAAGAACCCCCAGTCATAGTGGTTGGGAATTGCTCATTTTATTTATACTACTTATGTTACATGCAAATATTTAAAAAGAATTAGCAATAAAATCGGTTTTCTTCCTCTGATACCACAGACGGACTCACATGAAGCCAAACTTATAAAATCCTTTTTCTATCGCAGTTTAAAAAACCGAAAAAATATTTTTTAAATTTAGGATTAAGTTTATCTTTAAAATCTTTATCCAATTAAAGTTAATGACATGTAGGTATCTTAAACATTCAGATGAATTTAATTATAAAAATTTGAATTCCTCATTAATTAATTATTCTATCGGAAATGTACGAAAAGTATTCACATTCACATAGTCTCGACTAATTGTTAACACTGAATTTTATATTTTATTCGGAGGAATTCCAATTTAACATCTATAAACGAAGTATTAACTTAGATGCTACTTTAAACCGAACACAAAAGAACTGAGAAGGTTATTTTTTTATAATATGATAACACCGCCGCCCGTGGAGAGCCGCGTCACAGACCACGCATTGGTCATGTTGCCGGCTTTTTGCGCCGCTTAAGCAGCATTTTTAAGGGCCCCTGATATCCTCACTCACTCACCGAAACAGTAGAAGTACCGTTTACAACTACCGTTTCACGCTGAGTATTCTGTGAGTTCATGATAACACTTCGGACGAGCCGGCCCAAATAGTGCGTCAACATTGATCTCCCACGGGTAAAATTCAATATGTCTACGGTGGTTGATAAAATTCATGTGAAATTAGTTCATTTTTTATTTAGTACTTAAAAGCTAACCTAAGATTATTATTTTACCTTTTAAAATATCTATGTTGAGTTCGGTTTATTTTTTCAATATGTTTTCGTTGTAAAATGATACTAAATATTTGTTATACAACAAAAAGTATATACTAACAATAATTCTTAGCTGGTGCGTATTTATCTACTATTGTACAAAGTTAAGGGAGGTATATCAAATAGGTTTAAAAAACCGATATTTTTCTTTTTTTATTCCATAGCGGATAACGGAGCAGGTGGATCTCCTCTCTCCTCGGTGTTCTCTTACCATAAGAGAACACCGCCGCCCATGAACAGCCGCGCTACAGTCCGTGGTTTTATTATAAAAAACATATTTTGATGAGAAAAAAATCTAAATTATAAATATGTTTATGAATGTCATATTATCTATATTTGAAATTTATAAATAAATCTCTCATTACCCTCTCTGATTTTTTATTTTTGTTGATAAATTTTAAAGAAATAGAAAAAGAAAAATCCAAAAAATTGAAGGAATATATAAATTATTAAACTAAGTATAGGAACGCTCAACCAATGCCAATATGCTAAGTATTAACTGCGATTTAATTTGGATTTGGAAAGGGATTAAATGTCATTTCTTTGATATGTAAGATATTTTAATAAGTTTAATATATAAATAAATGCTTTCTTTATAGAGAAACTCAATTGTGCTAATTGAATGTTCACAATCACACCCACACAAAATTAATGTAAAATACTTATTAGTATAATCCGGCTATTTTGAAGGGCGGGGCTTGTATCCCGGTTTTCCCCTACAAGTGTATCTTTTGAAATTAAGGCCATTGTGAAATAGGTAGACAGAGGTGGCCTAAAGTTACTTCCGCATGAAATAGAATCACGAACTAAATTAAATTCTTGGAGCTGGGAAAAGGGGTTCGCTTCAATTTATGGAGAGATGCCTGAAGGGACGAACTCTTTCGCAACTCTCAGCTTGAATTATCTTTTTTTTAACATTTTATTTGCTTAACAAAGAAACGCCTGTTTATTGCTTTTGAAATGTATCTAGAATTATATAACTTATTTTTATTACCGAGCCATGGTCATGTTCAAATTGGCAATTACTAATTTCTATACCTTTTTCTATTCCTTTTTTAGGTAGTCATAGAAATTTCTCTAGTCACAATGTTTGCAACACAACTGCTTCGAAACGGTTTGACCGATACTTATCATTTCGTATAAGGACAAGTCCAGTAAGTCTTTTTCTTACGTCTCATCACATTTACTTATAAGGTAATACAAACCCTAAACTTTTGAAAAAAAATGAATTAATGAATATGTATTGAAAATTGCATTCAACCCTATATTTTCATCCCTCTACAATCAAGTCCTATTTTTAAAAGCGATATTTGTACTTTATGGGCGAAGTTTTCCACATCTAGTAAATAAATCCAATTAACAGAAAATATTATGTTGAACAAGCCAAACCCGAGCCGCTTTTAAATAATTTGCACGCGCAAAGTGCGTACTCATGTGGCGTGATGAAAAACCTCCCTGCGTAATGAGCCCACGTTCGCGAACTTCGCAAAACTTGATCCTACACTTCATTACGAGTGGATTAACGGCTCCTTGCGATTTAGGCGTATTACTTCCGACTCAATTCACTTATGCTCTGATATTCACACGGGCTGGCAATTTGTATCTCTCAGGTTGCGTCTATCTGTGGGAAGCTCCTAAGCGAACTATCAAGAGAAATTTAAGCACTCGCATTGAATGCATTAAAGTTTGTGTGAAGAAAATTTTGTCAGCCGTGGGAGAGCCTCGCAGAAGCATATGCTGACATATTGGTTGGGCAACGTGAAACGCTACTTGCTCCTACTTGAAACAGTGCTGTGTTTCGCTGAGTGAGTGTCGCTTGGCATTTCAATTCTGATAGCTGTTATACTTCTATCTATGTAAAAAAATTATATGTATAATAATTAAACATGACTTCTTGTCTGTTCTTTTTAGATCTTGGAGTGCTTGTGTACAGTTTTTAAGTTTTGTTTTCAGAAGAGGTTCATAAGTCGATATATGATATGAAACCTTTTATTTAGAAAAAACAAATGACATTGTTATGAAGTTATTTTTGAAATCACTTAATTATTTTAAAGATTTTTATATTAACAACTGTCTAGACACGTTAAATAGTTTTGTATGAGCTAATAAAATGACAAATCTCGGGCCGAGCATAAATCGTAGGCGACTGGCGTACAGTTTGTTTCGAAAGAAATTGAATAATGGCCGTGTAGCGAAGGGCCTGGCAGGAGCGAATGAGCAGCCCTCATTACCACTCAGAACACGACCAGCCCGACTTTATTGCAGCCATTAAAATATCATGTGCTGCCAGAACATTTCTAATATGTTGGATGTTTGCGGTATTTTAACAATCGCTCTAATGGCTGCGCATTTACCAATAAAATTTGTAAGGCATTTTGTAAGGCTCAGATGTGGTTTCGTGGATTCTACCCTAATGCAATTGTATAGGGTTGGTTAAAAATAACACATAGAGATGTTGATTTCCTTAGCGCCTAGTCTATCTTATTTAGCACGGCGAATGTTCCGAGATGTTTGGGTTAATACCTGCCGCTGAATTTCTTCATATTGCTTTGATGATTTTCTGTACATAACTCGGGGTTTTTAGACATTTTGTGCTTTGACTTCAAACCAAAAAGGGAGAGCCTTTACTCGTCAGCTTTTGAAGACAACACGACGCACTACAAAAAAATAAAAACCTTCACCACCACTTCACGAAACAGAATATTTTAAAAGGTATTTGAGCAGTTCCGAGAAACAATAGAAGGCTTCGAAACACCAATTACCATGAGCATATTGTTATCATTGATTGTATAAAAGCGAACGAACGGACAGCCGGACGCTTGAATAATTCAACGGTGGACACGGACACAAAAACGCGGACACAACCGGAAGACGAGCGTATACTTGGATTTTAACAGGCCTCTGACAGTTCTACACCGCTTGCTGCATTCGCTAGGGAGATGAGCTGTCTCTATCTGCTTCTAGGGAAGACACGCAGAGCCTCGTTGGCGGCCGTTGTTACTGGGATTGAACCCCGGAGAGAAAGTGAATTTTAAATTATAAATTGTGTTTGGAAGCTTTAATGTATTGTGACGCTGAGTTGGGCTGGCTCGTCACCGAACCATGGACTAACGGAACATCAGCATGAACAGTACTTGCACTGTGTTTTCCGAGCCCATTTAAATTATATCGCACAAGCGGCATAACCAAAGCGCGGGCTATGGCGAGGTTGTCCATGGGCGGCGGTACTCTCTAACCATAGAGGAGACCCGCTGTGCTATAAAAAGCAACAATGCAAATATTTAATGAATGAATCCTATTAGAACATTGTTGAAACGAATCATTGAATTGGTATGATGATCGCTGGCGAAACTAATGAATGCGCTACCAGCAAGCAGCAAGTGGAAGGGATAAGTCGGGGAATAAGTGAAACTCGGTGACGCTCAATTAGCCGGCGGCCGGCAGTGACCGCCGCTTTCATCTCGCCGCCGCCAACTGCACAGATGGAACTTTATCGATAACGCACTATATACTGCCACTTACTACACATATACCATACTTTATAGTTAATTTCACTCCTACATACTTCAATTTTTATTTCTATTTTCGTTGTAAAATTAAGTAACAGTAAAAAAACTATTAATAAATTAATATTAATATTTTTAAATTGTCTGTTTATTTTATATAATAGTCTTCTTATTTACGTTTATTAGAAAAAAAAGACGGAGATGTTTATTTCATACCAGTGTTCTCGGCCGACGCCACATTGCCTGGTAAGCCACCTACCGCGTCCATAATACGTGACACTTTTAAAAATATTTAGTCCACTTTACACAATATATAAATATCCAATATTCTAATGTGTGATCTATGTTGCAAAGTTTTATTAAAATCCAGGAACCCACAAAGTTTTTTGTTATACCAATTATCTTTCTATTATTAGGATTGTTAAACAGTCAAAGAAGTCACCCGAATAAAAATTTGACCTTCAAGAAAAGAGCGTACGTACACATTCCTTAATGGCTGTCAAGGCAAGGGTGGATCTGCAAGGGCTAGGAGTTCCATGGGCGGAGAACCGCTTGCTATAAGTGAGCCTCCTACTCGTTTGCCACCGTTTAAATAATAAAAAACATGAATCCTTACTATTGACAATCGCACCCCAATTTAAGTAGGTATTTAAGACCTCAATCTAAGGCTCAATTATTTGTTTAAAAATCGTGTGCATATATGAGCCTGTATTATAAAAAGAATGGCTAGAAAATGGCGTATAAACAATCAATGTTACGGGTTAAGCCGCGCAGCCGCGTGCCCCGCCAATCGTGGCCGCGAACCGTGAGATCAATTCCAGGAACCGGCCCACCACCACCCCACGGCGCTTGACTCTTCGCTCATGTATAGGGGAGAGTGGGGTAAACCCGAACGCAATGGTTTTAATTCATTAGAAAAAATAGGCATATTCCACTTGTCGCCATCTCGGAGATCGAGCCTCCATTAACAACAGTCAATGAACCGGACGACGCGGGCGCACGTACCTATCAAGATATGCAATTTATTATATTTTGAAAGATTTTGCTGTAATTTTTATAATTAGACTATTAATGAAGCTCTTTAATTAAATTTCACTGCTTTATTTGATGTTTTCCTTAGGTGTTCGCAGTTACCCCACTTGCATGTATGCCCGCCTTGCACTCGGTGATAGTTGTTGCATCACTGTTGCGATTTTAATGTTATCGTTGCGGCGGCGTTTACGCCATTTAAGCGACAACGCCAACACTGTAGGATGCGCCGACTCAATTAATATTATGTTAGCTATTTATCCGCCATTGCCAAGCTCTTTTGAAGGCTGTTTACGAGAGACATGCTGAAGCATATGCGGACACACTAACTGAGCCGGCACTTCTTCTACTGTGTGAGTGAGGATATCGAAAGCCCTTATAAATGCCGCTTACGTTGTCCTACTATAAAAAGAGCCGGGAATGAAAAGAAGTAGCCATTGCGTCGCGGTAGGCCAGGTTGTAAGGCATCATAGATACGTATAATTGATTCAAATAGCAGTAGACGTTTTTGTTTTGTATATCTGTAATTTCTTATACGATAAAGTTTCTGATTGAAGTTCACCAGGGGCCAGCGAAATTTTAAATTGCCTTCCACGCCATTACGTCCAAATATAACGTCGGCTCAAACTAGATGACCCCTATGCTCGTTTGGCTCCCCATTTTCGAAAAAAATTAAAGGGCTCTCAATAAATAATATTGCTTAAGATAACCGAGTACAACGAATTAAACTGCATTAGCTGATAATATTGGCAGTCACTTTCCATCTGCCAATGAATTAGCTCGAGTACAGGCACCGGCAACTCAATTTGCGCCGACAGCGGCCGCACAACTGCGCTAAACAAGAGAGGGCTCGCCAGCGCTTCATGACTGTGCTCACTCGAATGAGAGCTCACTTAACTCATTGTCCTGTGAAATTTGAGCGCGGAACGCAATATTTCCTCAAATCTTCCCAGCTCAACTTATATAATGCAGTCGATCTTAATACTTTTTTATTACATAGGGATCTCTTTGGTGGTAATTTTTGTTTTTGTAAGGGCTGTATGCTGCCTGCCATACGACCTTTACATTTAACTCGGTCTTTGGGGCGAATCGTCGTGGATTTGATTTTTAGCCGCGACTAGCGCTAGGGCGTCTCCTGCGAAACACGAACCTCGGCTTGGGCCGACGCGGAGTTATTGGCCGCCTGAGCTAAAGCTCACCGGATTGATTCTGCCGAAATAAATAGGACCTTGCCTCCGTATCCGGCGGAGGTGGCTGTTAGGTCTTTGATGGTAAAAAACACGACCGCCAGTAGACAATCGCACAGTAATTCGCAATTTGGATGTGCTGCCGTTTTTTCTCATCGCTTAAGTGGTATAACTTAACGGTTCTCCGGTATCTTCACTAATACTGTGAAACGATATTGTTTTATTATATAGCGGGCATTGCGGCAGGCGGTAAGAGATCATCGCCGGGCATGGACAACTGCGATTAGGTTGTGTTTCCAGGTTTTAATGCCACTTAAGTGGAATAATTTCACGGGCCTCCGATTTCCTTACTCATTCAGTGAAACTCAATACAAGTTCTGTTTCACGCTGGTATTCTTTGAACCCGTAATTATATACAAAGTCTTTCATATGATAAATTGAAATCATTCACAAATACAAAATTATACTAGTAAGATTATTATAAATAATATATTTATCTCGCATTTGTCTCGCATAAAACAAAATCCAAGGGACAGACAACCTTTCAGACTTTCCAGACAATATTTCTTAGAAGTAGATACCAATGGGTATAATAAATACACAAATAGAAATGTTTGGGTGTTACCACCTCTTACCGGAGATGCCACATCCCAAACCGGCGATGGTATTATCCCCTTAGCTGAATTCAGTTACGGGGATGACATCAGTTAATTCATTAGTTTGTGAATAACATTAAAAAACTGACAGTTACTACTTAATTTATAATTTTCCTGACATTTCGTTTCTATTTTTAGTTTTGTCCGCATTCTTTAGCGCATGTTACGAATACTAAAATTACAACTCCTCAGTCAGAGTGCTGAATGGTGAATGAATGTTTCGTTCGTTGCTAATTGAGCGTCGCGCGTGGTAATGAGATACAGCGTTTAGATGTAATGACCTCCGATATGGTTCAGCTCTGTCATTCGGAGCCTAATAAGGCCAAGAAATGCTCGCACCCTGCCTCCAGCTGGGGATACCATCTGTGGGATACCTACTACTTACAACGCTACGAATTACGCATACGCTATACGCTACGAATACGTCTTTGAATTACGCAACCTCTTTCCTACAAAAAAGTGTTTTGATATTACATATATCATACAAGATTGTATAACAAAGATAGTAAATTTATAAAATATCACCCGTTTCTATTTCACATACAGGTGATTATCATAATAGCATCAAATCCTGTTTTTTTTACAAAAAACGCTCATTTGAAAGAAGCTCATTTGAGATCAGCGGTCGTTGGTACGTTGCCTGCGATTATTTTTCTCTAAATTTCTAACATGAGGCTTTTCTATGCGTAGAAAAAACTTTTAAATTCCCCTAAAACAAGGGAAATGTGTATTAACTAGTCACCCCACGCGCAAGATAAGAACACACTTAGCCATACTTCCAGCTGACCGGAGCAATTATATTTTTTGCGTGAGGAGCCAACGGAATTCATCGGACAATGAATAAGGCTTCTAGATCACAACATTAGCGAGAAATAGTCACGGCCCGGACACAAAAACATGACACGCATGGAAATTGTTCGTCGAAGGCAGCCGTTAAAAACGCTCAGTTGCTTTTACGAATCCAAATCGGATATACTAACCAAAAGTATTTTTATTTACAAAGCCTACATTATTTTTCATCATAAAAACAATTACCTAATTTTAATTTCTCAATTAAATAATTTCTCTTTAAACTAAGCATTTCTTTACTACATATTCAAATATCTTACTTATTATACACACAATGAAATTAGTACAAAAATGTGTTATAAATTATAGAGTCCGTTTCCAAATCCCAATAACTACTAACACTACTTTAAAGACGTCTCTCCCATAGAGTTGTGACAGTGACATGGCTAATGCCACTGTCACTGCGCGTATTATGATTGAATTTAATATATAATGGATAACTCAACAGCAGGGTTGCTTATTGAGAACCTCGCACCAACCCGTGCTTTGGTTGTGTTGCAGGCAAATTACGCTGCTTAAGCGGTATAAGCTAAGCCCCTGGTATTCTCTCTAAGTCAGTGAAACACAGTACAAGTACTGTTTCACGCTGGTATTTGTGAGCCTATGGTATTGACGAACCGAGCCAATTAGTGTTAGAGTGATATACTTCAGCGTGGCTCTCCTACGACTGTATTAAGACACTCGCCCGGCCACTTTCAAGCCCTTCCGAGACCGAATAAACTATAAATTAATTAATTATAATGTACAATTGTCCGGACTGGGATTCGAACCAGATACCTCTAGCTTTATGGCTACCTTTTTAAACCACTTAGATTCGAGGCTGTTATAATTATTTGGACGCTACTTTACTACTGACAGAAAAATTTGCATCCTATTTAAATTTTTTTTGCCATCGGATGTCATAATTATAGAAACACAACTTAAAGACAATTCAAAGGTATCTGAACTAAAACGGATAACAATAATCAATTAACATCCTTTAATAGTTTTTCTAAAAACATGCCTATATTTGAAACAAACTAGCGGTAAAACGCTTCAAATTTATGTACCCTGTATTTTTTAGCCAATAATTCCAATCGATAATCACTTAATAAAACCTGCCAATCCAGCCATAATCGTATTCGTTAGTAATAAGAATCGCCACAAATTTCACAAGTGAACCAGCGTCTTCATATATACTCAGCTGCTGCCAGATGGTGTGTTTTTCCACCTAATGTCAACGCTATTATTTCAACGTTTTAATCAAGCCACTATTTATATTCCAATTCATGTTCTCTATATTCATACATTAGTACAAAAAGCACGTTCTAATATGTGCCTATTGTTTAGTACCAGGTCTGGGACGTGGCCATTCTGACAACTGGCGAGAAAGTCAGAGCATACCTTTTTTGATGCCCGTCCAAATGGTTTTTCTAGTAAAGAAATCAATGAACTATTTGAGTTGCCAAAAATTGACTTAAATGGAGGCAAAATCGCCAATTGCATACGTAGTTAAATTAAGTGAAACCTCGTATTTTTATGGAAATAAGTATATTTGTAAGTATAATTTAAAGAACGACTAAAAGTGTTTTCTGTAAAATCAAAATAAATAACATTTAAATCCTTTAGGCTGGCCTTAGACCTTAAGTCTGCAGCTGATGATATGATTTATTAATTCCAAAATAACTAAATACATATATGCACTTAAGTTAAATGATAAAAATCAAAATCATCAATGTCGTCACCATACCTTTGTCTTTGCAAAAGAAACATTCACCGAAAAGAGGTTTTCTATGATAAATATAAAAACTAAATTGACAACTTTCTAGTGTAGTTTTTTTATGCTATTGCGGACAACGGAGCAGGTGGGTTTCCTATATAGAAGAGAACTTCGCCTTTAGACAGCCGCACCGCAGTCCACGCATCGGTTGTGTAACCGGCTTTTTACGCCGCTTAAGCGGCATTTGTAAGGGTCACTCACTCACTCAGCGACCACAGTCCAAGTACAGCAGCAACAAAGAATATTCTGCGATGAGTACTTGAAATGTGGCAGTATTTCCCTGTTGACGTCGCATGTTTCGCCTTCCGCCACGAAGCTATCCTGTGTGTACATTAACCAGATAGCTTGACACATTTCGTCAACTAGCTGTTCCGATTCTGCGCGTCCCTCGTTGCCTTCTTTTATTGACAGATAATCTCAGACGATTGTACTTACGAATATAATAGGTAAATAAAAGATATTAATATACCTGTTTGTAAGCTCATTATAGATCATATGATCTATAACTATTATTTTTTCTTTTTTTATAGAATAGCGTATAGGAGGGGATGTTTTCTATCACTTAATGGCTGGTAACGCTTTGCAAAGCCTGTAGAGCCGCTTATCCTAGGCGAGTGTTTTGCTCGTTTGGCACCGTTTCTATAGAAAAGTAGCATATAGGAGACAAATCTGCTCCGTTGTCCGCTATATCATAAAAAACGTGTTTAAAGAAAAGATTGACGCCCTAAGAAAACCTTAAACGTGAGAAAGCAATTGTAATGGTCGCGGAAGCTCGCGCGCTGTTCAACCCGACGGTGTAAAAAGCGACGAGAACAAGACGACTCTCGGTTCGCGGTATAGTGCAATGCAATCTCTTACTTTGTAACAAACAGGCCACTGCATTAGCCAGGAAGGCTAGCGTCATTCGATTCGATCAGAAGCGTCCAATACATGAGTCATGTGTGTTTTGACCTTTGATTAATATAAACTTATAAACGCTTTCCGTGAACTCAAACGTCGGCAACGTATCTGCGGCCCATTAGGGACTGGGGATATCCACGAACGGAGGACCACTTATTTTGCACTAAGTATACATTTGCCTCTATCATTCTATTCTGTGCTAAATACTTTGTCACTATCTCGCTGAAATGCATTTGTTATTATTAAAACGAGACAGTACTACCTTTTTTTAAATAACATAAATGCAGTTTTATTATTTGAAATTATAAAGTATCTTAGTGACTTATAACCCCGAACAGTTGACGAATAGAAGACGTTGACAAGTGACCACGTAATCGACATTAGATTGCAATTTGACGTTGACAAATGCGTAGCCGTCATCAAGGTATGACGGTATCGATATCAGTTTCATATATTTTTATGGCGGGCGGTTCATTCCCGACGGCTCCTCGAAAACATAAATGGCTCATGTTTAATTCATCGGTGTTATTAGTGGGTAATTAGGGCGCAAAGAAAGGGTGCTTACACTTTTATCGCGTTCGTTACATTTCGTGGAGCAGAAAATATATTTTTTATGCTTTAGCGGGCAACGGAGTAATAGTAAGAGATCATGGCTGCTCATGGACAATCGCGATACAGTCCTCGCTTCCGTTGTGTTTCCGTTTTTACGCCGCTTGAACGGTATCATTTCAAGGGCCTCCTATGTCCTCACTCGCTCACTGAACCACAACAAATAATGTGGCTTTTCTATGAGCCACATACAATTCTGTTAAGACACTCGCCCAATCGCTGTCGAGCCCTTCCGAAGACCGAATTAATTATACATTTTTATTCGTGGTAGACGTAGCTTCGAGGCTCATATATTTACTTTATTTCAGTGGCGTAAAAAACCGGCAACACAAGCAATGCGCGGAATTTAGCGCAGTTGGGGATGAGCGGCGGTGTTCTCTTACCATGTAGAAAACCCGCCTGAATCGTTGTTCGCTATAACATAAAAAAAATCACCACCCTGTTAAGTAAAACTATATCATTTACTATTTAAAGTTAAAGATAGATTACTATGGCAGTAAATAAATCTTTCTTACCGAGATAATCCTCTTAGATAGTTAAATGTATCCAAACCGTAAAGTATGTTTAGTATATTTGTCTCTCTATCTCTGTATTTTAGTAATATTAGCGTTAAAATAATAATTAACCTAACATAAGTATAAAATACTTACATACAGTAAAATTAAATAATTTTGCATATATTAATACATTAAGAAATGATGTCACTGCCTATTGCACCTCTCAATAAACTACTCAGTAAACAATATTTATTACTTTGCTTTCAGAGATACACATTGAAGTTTATTATAATATTTTGAACATAATTTTAAATGAATTCCTTCTATGTATATCTGTCCCATGAAGTGCCTGATGGAGTTAAGATGTCGGAGCCTTGATATTTGGAATTTGTCGCAAAAAAACCTTGGCCAGGAAAAACCAATCACCACCAATTATTAGCAGTTGGTAGAAGTTGATGAATATGGATGTGAAAAAGATCCATGAAATGCGCCCATTTGACTTACTAATGCCCATGTGCGCTTTGAGTGTGATAATTGTTCGCTGGTTGTTTTTTAATGATTTGTTAGTTGCGTAATAAAAAAATGCATACACTTGTAAAGAAAACTTTTTTTACTTGATTGGTTGTGTTTAATTATTACGCAGTCGGTACTCGAATTGTAATGTATAGGTAACCGTCCTATGTTTTCATGCTCGGGACCTATTTTTTGATTAATTCTCGAATGGTGCGTTGATCTGTGACTTTAATGTCGGATTGATCTTGATTATATAGGTACTTTCCTACCTAATATATTTTAAAACATTATTTTCTTAAATAGTTAGATAGATATATACAATTTATACAAGCTTTTTGCCATTAGTCCGTCTGTGTATTTATTTAATTTCAATTTCCTTCTGACACTCATTTAAAAACATTTTGAAAAATACGTTTGGTATAGGTAGAATTGTGTACGTGCGTCCGAATGTTTGTCAGCGCCGGGCGTTACGTGTGATTGCCAAAACGAAAATTATCATTGAGTCGCAATAAATCAATCAATGTTAGGCAGCGGAGAGAGGAGATTACCACGAGCGCTGAATGTGCTCTTGGCGGACGTCGGAATGAGACCGCCGTTTAGGCGAATACAGGCGGGGCAGTTTTGCGCATATTATTATATGTTTTTATTTAGTTTTTTACTTAGATCTAAGATACATTTTAACAATGTTGACGCACTAATTCGGCAGGCTCGGCGTGATGTCAGTAGGTACATCTACTGTGTTTTGTTGAGTAAGGTTAGCATAGTCCACTAAGATATACTCCTTAAGGAATGTAAAATGCCGGCAAAACAACCAAAGCTTGATCTGCGGTGTGGTTTTTTGGGCTATGGTGACATTTTAATATCAGCACTACCGTACTCATTCTCATACTCTGTTAACTGCTAAATTAAAAATAATATTTTTGAACGGTGTGACTTATTATACATATAAACTTTGTTAAATATATCTTAAAGTGAACCTTCACAATTATACATTATACAATATGTTACCACAAATATTTTATTTAAAAAAAACATAATCACAAAAATACAATTCAAATATTCAAACATAAAAATCACGTATTTATGATTTGTCCTTTTTAACAACCGACAGTTCTGGATTCGGCAGTTTCATTATAAAAAATAACTTAATTACAGTATACGGATGAAACAATTTTTTTGTTTACCGTTGACCGTTTACCCGTGGGAGAGCCATGCTGAAGCATGTGCGCACGCAATGATTGGGCCGGCTCGTTCGAAGTGATACGGCGGGCTCACAGAATACTCAGCGTGAAACGGTACTTGTACTGTGTTTCGCTGAGTGAGTGAGGATATCGGAGGGCCCTTAAAAGCCAGCAAACCAATGCGCGGACTATGGCGCGGCTGTCCATGGCATCTTTTATCGCCCTCTATAAAACAATAATTGCATTAACATTATACATTACGCATTTTATTGTACCTGTATTGGCTAATATTTTAATTGGGATAGTTTTAAAGATGTAATAACAAAAAAAAAACTTGCATTTACTACTGTTGTGAACTTCTTGAGTAAAGACGTTTGACATACACATTACATTAAGGTACAAAATGACAAACATGAAATTTAGTGTAATTTTTTAAAGTAAGGTATTGGTAAAATGAGCTATTTTCCGCAACTCCACGTCTCGTATAGCTATAGTGAAGATAATATTGCTCAATAGAACATGTCAACAACATGTGTCATACTGACATAATTATTATATAAATGGTTGGTATTATATATGGACCATTCATATTGCTATGATGAGTCCACTCAAAAATAGTTAGAAGGATATTTAAATCATACTTCTTTGAGCCTCTTGCCCGTTTGCCACTGCTATGACGGTTCAGCATCGCTACTCTATGAAATGTTAAACAAAATGATAGCGCGATTCGTGATGCAACTGGCGCCATCTATTGGGGAGGTCGAGAACTAACGCGCGACAACCTTCATTGCCGTTTTTATCAGCTATCGCGGTCGAGTGTACGTTCATTATGTATGTAAGTTGATATGTTTATGTTGTTACTATTTTTTAATACTATTTTATAGTTATCAATTATTGAGTTAAATAAATATTAGAATCGAATTTAGCCATGTTGGGTAATGTACTATAGATAAAGTTGGCCATCGAGAATGTGTGAAGTTATTTATCTTTAAGTCATCCTCTATTTGTTTATGATATTAATGGCATTTTAGAGAAAAATTAGATTAAAATTAATATATTTTAGTTCATTATTTACTATTGTAAATGCATTATTCTTTAAAATTTGGGTTATCACTAAAGTACTTATTATTTAACAACAATTACAATAATGATTTTTTTAAAAGAAATAATGATTTCTGATTATTATGTCTTAAAACTATTTAATAAAAATAGGCAATAAAGCCCAGTTAAAGAGATTATCAAAGATAACAAAGGTCACGTAATGCTACACGGACGATAAAAAAATGTTTCAATTCAAAATGGCAAATTGGGATGAAGTTTTTTCAATATTTTTATTTATATAATGTAAAATGGATGAGTATTACTTCGGACGAGCCGGCTCAATTAGTGCGTCGGCATGTGCGTCAACCTGGCTCTCTCGCGGGTCCGAAATTATTAAGTTTCTTTATCTATGAGGTTCTTAGAATAATTATTGTTCAAATATCTTCGATAAATCGACCTTTTTACGCTTGCTTAAACAGGGGTATATCATACAAAGATACTTCAGGATACCTCTCGGCAGAACATGAGATGGAAAAATCCCCACTAAATCAACCTTGGTTGCAAACAACACCCCAATAGGTACTTAGATTAATCCTTCAAATTATGTCGGGGCTAACATATTATTTTCGGTTAGATTTTGGCTCCGACTCGCAAACGTTTTCTTTGTAGAATGATGAAGTACGGTGTCGGATATATTTGTGACTCTAAGAGCTTGTTTGTTGTTGATGCAAACTCCTCGGTTCGAAACGCGTATTCAGGCAGGCGCGGGTGTAAACGACGAATGCCGAATCCACATCGAGTGACAGTCGTTTTAGTCTCATCATGGAAGCCGAAGTAGAAGTAGAAGTGTGTACTTGTTAGAACTACTGATGGTATTATAGTATGACGATACTTTATATACCGTCCCAATGAGTAATATTAATACAATACTTGCAGGAAGGGGTACAACGTCATCATTAAACATTAGAGACAAATTTGCTACTTATTTTGTAAATGAGGGTCGTGTAGAATGGCAAGACACAAAAATATAAAATAATTTGTTACGGTTCACGCCGGATAACACAACTCAAGATGGCGTCAAATAACAAAACTCAAACAACTCTGTTACTATGGCAACGTGATAATTTTTTCCGCGCCCGATACTTACCTCTAAACTAAATTTTACATAGTTTAGTTATGTGAGGTGGAATGTCAATAACAAAATATTTAAACAATCCTGATAAATGTAATATCACCTACTGTATATATAATATACTTTACTGACCAAACATAACCTTTTCTCCAAAGAATCTTCATTTTTTCCCATCTCCTGCCAAGCTCCGTTTCTAATAATTTTATTAGAATATTCCGCACATTAGATGTCCCACAAAGGGGATCTCTTTCCATCTCATCGATGAATAGGCGGTGTAGTGAAGACGGTGAAGTCAAGAAAATAGATCCGCCCGAATCCATTTTCAAGCAGCCGAGTGGCGGTATCGCATTATCCGTGTGAACATGTGTGAACGAATTAATGGTTCTGCTTTTAATAAGGTCATCGGTTTGCATCCGCACAAATTTCGCTGTTGTGAAATCCTATGAAATGTAAATGATTTGATTGAAAAGATAGAACCAACTTTTGTTTTTTTTTATGGTACAAGCGGACAACGAAGCAGGTAGATGTCCTATATGGTAAGAAAACACCGCCGCCCATTACCAACCGCACCACAGTCCACGCATTGGTTATGTTGTCGTCTTTTTTACGCCACTTGAACAAAATTTAAAGGGCCTCCGATATGTTCACTCACTTAGCGAAACACAATAGAAGCACCGTTTCAAGTACAGCTCTCATTTCACCTTGAGTATTCTGTGAGCCCATGGTATCACTTCAGACGAGCCGGTCCAATTAGTGCGTCAGCGTATGCTTAAACATGGCTCTCCCACGGGTTTGACTGTATTAAGACACTCACCCGGCCACTGTCAAGCCATTCCAGACAGCGAATAAATTATGAATTATCGGACTAATAAGCTTTTAGAACCATTTTATACGCATAAACATATTCGCCATGACTCCTCCGAT
>DWCF01000329.1:0-50470 GCA_018230265.1 Delias oraia
GCCTACGGCTCGCCCCAAAGTCCGCGAGAAGCTGTAGAGGCCTTATGCCGACAGCGATAGTCATTTCAAAAAAAAAATGTCTAATCGCGGCTAAAAATAATCTCGGCGAGCCTAGGGGTCGCCCCAAAAATCTGCGAGAAGCAGTACAGGCCTAATGCCGATTTCACGGCGAAAAGACTCAAACTCAAATCAAAGGCGAAAAAAACTCAAGACAAAAAAGAAAATTCGCCCCAAATGCCCAAGTGAACCTGTGACGGCTGCATGCTCGGCAGCAAATAGCCCTTCCAAAAAAAGCACTTGTCATCAGCTGAACGTACCCATAACTTACTAATTATGAAGTATGGGTGATTCGATACTTTTCTTCTTCTTTCTGTTAGCAGTTGACAGTGTTAATTTGAAATTGTCAGTTGGCTGGAATATAAAACCCAAATCATTATTGCGATCTAAAATAAGAAAATGAATGTACCTTTACTGAAAATCCTGGTATTAATAAGCAAGCTTATCAATTATTGTTTTTACGGGTTTTCAAAACTGTTACGTGTAAGCGTCATTTTATATATTATTATTATATATATATATATAGATATTTAATGGTTTTTTTTTTAATAGTTTCATATATTTTTAAAGTTTTCCTTCGAATCACAAACTAAATTATATTAACTATTTTGACCACAAAATTACGAAATTATTGACGATGATTGCGAAATCGTCGTCGCAAGAGATTTTGATTTTGTAACTCAATTTATAGGGTCAAATTAGTGTAAGTACATTCTTTCAGAATTAGAATTTGTGAAAGAATGTATAGATAACATTTTTAAATAATTCAGATTGAAATTGTTACATATAATTTGGACTATTATATGCTTGAAGGTTTAACAGTGAAAAATTAGAGGTGAAAGATACAGATGATATTATATTCATAATATTATAAAAAAGAAGCAATTTCTAAGAGAAAATATTTAAATTTACAGATGTTTACCTAAACGCACATATCACATATCTTATAATACTGGTTTCATGGTTTGTAAATTATTTTTTTTTAATAGATAAAAAATTTAGACACTTGTATGACAGTTGTAATTGTTATATAAATATTTACAAAAATATTTAATATGCACTTTAGACAATATGGTATCTATATTTTTTATGGTATAACAGACAACGGCGCAGGTGGGTCTCCTATATGGTAACATATCATCGCCGCTCATGGACAACCGTGTCACAGTGCACGCAATGCTTGTGTTGCCGGCTTTTTACGCCGCTTAAACGACATTTTTAAGGACTTCCGATATTCTCAGCGAAATACAGCAGAAGCACCGTTTCATTATTAATTAAACTACCTATACGTAATTTTTCAAATGAGTCGAAGTAAGAATTATTAATGTGTGAACAAATAATAAATCACTAATAAGTTGGCTGTAGGATATATCACGGATCAGTTCGTCACCATTTTAAAATAATAGATAGCCCTTGTTTATCCTCAAGGTTTCTTGGCCAGTCTTTACTTTTACTGAATGTAAAAAGTTAAATTGGAAATTACAATGAACGCTATTAATTATAGCGCCAACGCTGTACTACCGTATTAAAGTAAGATATTTCGGTTTTATTAGCTTTACTTCTATTGCTTCTAGCGTACCCGGAATACTTTTAGTAGTAACTTTACTTTGTATCTTTGCCAGTTAGTAAAACCGTTGAGCGGCCCTTTCTTGATTTGATGCCTCATGATTGCATTTTCGAGAGCTCCATTTTTGCCCACTATTGTCCACTATTGCAACGAAATATTTGATAATATTAACGCCGACGCTCTGCTTCCATATTAAAGTAAGATAACCATAGCAACTCACCATAGGTATATAAAAAATAATGAATATAAATTTACAGGAAGCGAAATAATGCTAGATTGCTTCATTAAAATTCCTACTTCTTATTTTTTTTATATGGCGCTTCGAAGCAGGTCGGTCTCCTATATGGAAAGAGAATATCGCGTATGAACAACGCACCATAGTCTGCGCATTGGTTGTATAACCGGCTTTTTACGCCGCTTAAGCGACACTTTTAAGGGCCTCCGATATCCTCACTTACTCTGCGAAACACAGTACAAGTACTGTTTCAAATTGTGTATTCTGTGAGCCCGTGGTATACCTTAGGACGAGCCGCCCCAATTAGTGCGTCTGCATAGGCTTCAGCGTGCCTCTCTCACAGCAAGCCCTTCCAGAGACCGAATAAATTATAAATTAAATTATAATTGTCTGGACCGGGATTTGAACCCGATACCACGAGCTTCATGGTACACTGTTAAAGCTATTAAGCTACGAGGCTCTCGGCACTTCTGATTTTTAACTCATGCGATTACCCACATACGTAGTATTAGTTGCAGCGACGCAGAATAGAATAATGAACATATATTAATGTTTCTATTATTCGTCAAAATATTTAGATATTATCATTAACGTCTCTATATTAATGATATCAAAATGTTCTTATCAGGTACCGTGATAAGTTAGATAGTTCAATATGTTTTCATATTGTATTCTATCGCTACACACTTTTGTTCACGTTGAATCTGAGTAAATCTAACCCTTTTTTTAGTATTTTACTGTGAATGAATTTGTTGGTTTAATATTTCAATTATTACACAAACACAAAAATAAGGATAAATCAATACTCGGTAACCACATAAGAGAATAATTGATTCTGTAGTATGTATATAGCATATTGTTTTTCATTTTGCTTACTTGTACGCAATTAAAATTGTAAATAGCTAAAACTTCTAAGCCATTCAGGTAGGTGAGTAGTGTTACAGAATGCTTTGATATCTAAATAGTGGTTAAGGTATTTGCCGATAACATAGTACTTAAATACTCGGACACCTAGATCAGTCTTTAGACATAAGTGTCTGTTGACCACTTAATATTATTAATGTGAAGTATCGATTAGTGCAGCAGTACTAAACGTTCCTACCTCCGATGGTTCCTTTTATTGCTACGATAACTATTGTAATATTTTTGCTATCTGATAACAAGTGTGGATATAATTAAAATACGTCGAGGTAACATTTTTAATGCTGCTATCTTTTAGTGTCCCGTGCGGTTTTGTGTAGTGCAGGTGTAGTGTTTTATATTGTTTCAGCGGCCATAAAATATTGCATAATTTGGTGAGTTTTGAACAATTACTCTGTCCGTTTTTAAACATTTTCCAATGTACATATAAAAAAACTATTTACTTGGTTACTTATATCAATGATTAGTAAGTATTTTTTTTAATATATCGATCGAATTTTAATTGTAATAAATAAAAAAACTTTCAATATACACTTATTTATTTATTGTGATTAATCAGTGATTTATTTATAGTTTATTTTATTCATAGAGTTATAATTTAAAATGTTATATATTTTATTGATTATCTATCTTTATGTGAATTAAGCGAATTGATCCAGCGGATCCAGATCGCTCAAGATCGCAGCAGGTGGGCGTCTTTGGGGGAGGCCTATGTCCAGCAGTGGACTTGAATGGGCTGGTGATGATGATGAAGCATAAGAATACACACACGCAGTTGAATGATGACACGCACGCATGTAATAATCTTAAATAGGACTATGGACTTTGCATTTTTATATTAAATACTAATATTTATTAAAAGTAATACAAATTTAAACAAATGCTGCAATGACTCACTTAAGGTCATTAGCTCTATTGCATAATATTACGAAATTTGTTGATTTTTATTTGTAATATTAATAAGATTGTAACCTTATCAAGATTAATAATCTAGGTATATATTCTAAAATGTACAATTAAACTTAAATATAGTTTGCTAAGTATATATATAATTTTAAAATTGAGACTATTACGACTTAATCCATTATATTGTAACATTTAATTCGCTACTTCATAGTCCTCTTGTAACTTTTATATTAATTCCTTTTTTAATAATACATTATTACAGTTACTCTGCACTACAGTTACTCATTTAAATGATGTTAATTTACAGCAAAAAGTGATGTTAAGTTCAGCCTAGCACCAACTCTCAAGACTTTATCAAAGGCAAGCAACATGCAGCTGTGTGGAAAGACATTTAGGCAACTGGAATGGATGGTGGGTCAGCACGTCCGATGGAGGCTTTTAGCGCCTACGCCCGTGACTTTTGCGACCTTATTAGCCCAGTACGTGGTCGCTGATAGCGATTTGACCACAAGGCATCCAAAATTTGTTCGGCGGTTCAAACGTGATGGTATCAAACTGTTGGAGACATACTTGGATTTGACGTTATCAGGTGTGTATAGTTGGAAGGCTAGATCAGCGATTCCCAACCTATTTCAGGCACAGATCCCTAGGAATTCGAGGACAGTTTTCACGGACCTTTAATAAAATAAACAGCAAAAAATCAGATTAGGTATTTAGTTTAATTATTAATTAACATTTATGTATGCTGGCAACGATACTGCGGACTTCCTTACATACAGGGTGTCCCGTAAATCGACGCCAAGCCGGTAACGCGTTATAGGTAGAGTTATAACAGTTATTAGAAAATATTTTTAAAAATCCAAGACATATTTTGAAATATATAGACACATAAAAAAATTTAAAAAATTGGACACTCTTCAACGGTTTTTTTAACTTTAGTTACTTTAAATCTGTACTTTCTGGTGATTTTTCTTTATTATCACAGGTTGAGAAACACTGGGTTAGATGAACTAAATATTTATTTAACGGGGTTGAAAACCAAAACTTCCGGCACTGATGGAATTTGCTGAAGCGTATGCTGATGCACAAATTTTGCCGGCTCGACCGAAGGTTCGATAACACAGTCACATAGAGAACACAGCGTGAAGGCGTAGTTGTACTTGAAACGGTGCTTCTACTGTTTCGATGAGTGAGTGAGGATATCGATAGCCCTTAAAAATGTCGCTTTAGCGGCGTAAAAAGTCGGAAATCCCACTAATGCTCAGACTGTGGCGTGACTTTCCATGGGCGGCGGTGTTCTTATATATATATATAATAGATAGTAAATGTATTTTTTTCTAGATGTACGTCTGAAAGTGATAGACAGTGCGGAAGTGGGGTGCGCGTGTGTTTCATGCGCGCGCGCCGAGCTTGGTCTATGCGCGTGGCCACATTGGCTTGCTAACATATCTGGAAAAACAAATGAGACAATTGCTCCTATTGCCCGTTTATTACACAAGTAAGCAACTTCTATTAAAAATTTACTACCATAACAGCGAAAAAAAGGGTTTATTTAAAGTAGGTTCATATTAATACCTTATTATTTTTAATGAAATTTAAAAATTAAAGTACTAACTAGTATCACCCCCGTAAACTACTTCTGAGTATAAAGTTTATTTTTTCTATTTTATATTTTTTTATCTTTGTAACATATTTTAACTGAACTATGAATGCTGTTTGTAGAATGTGATAAATTGGTTTCGTCAATATGATGATCAAAGGCCGAAAAGAAAAGTTGATGTCCCATTTGGTTGATATCCTTAAATGTTTATACCACCGAAGCGAATTTCTGATTACCCATATAATTTGACAAAATATTAATTAGTTATCTTGTTTACTTACCCAAAATTGTGCTTTCCAGGATGAAACAAAAGAAAGCAAAGGAAACGACGGAATGCGAAGTAGATCAAGGCTATGGCAGTGCAAGAACAACTCCAAATATAACGCCATCCACGTCCCCACAATGTTATATAACTTCAAACCAACCTCAAAATATTTCTAGCTACTACCACAATCAGACAGATTATAGGTTATATCGAGCAAGTAGGTTGATTGAGGAAAGCGTCGAACCCAACACCAGTATGGCTGTGAAACGTAATAGAGAACAAAGTGAGATAGACTTAGATAGAAAGAGATATAGGGTAGCTATATCTCAAGCTGTTCAATGATTTCTAGTTTTGCGAGGTAAGGGCTCAGGTTCTAGACACTGGTATAAAGAATTTGTCAAATATTCTTGTAACAAATACGAGATTTCCAAAGGTTTCAGAAACCGGCGTAAAAGTTTCTCAATGGCTCCAGGGACCAGTGATAGGGTTTTCTTTTGTAAATATATTATCTTTGTTGCTGATTCGAGTGTTAAAATTGATAGATTTATGGTAAAAAGACTCGTTACTTCAAAATATATTCACAGCTTTTGATACTTTAAAAGAATATTGCGGTATTATTAATAAACATATTTTCTCATTTAAAATTAAGTAGTAGTGTTGAAAAACTGAGAAACTCTTTATGTATAAGATACTCAACGTAGTAATAACAACATAAATGTGATGTCTAACAATAATGCCCTACAAAAAAGTATTCCTTTATTTTTTATCGTCAAATCACTTTCACGTCTCTTAATGTCAAAAGCTTGTCAAATGAACAAAAAATGAGATTGTGCATAATAATTTGGGCATTTTTGTCTAGCATTGTTACTAAAGTGCCTATACGACCTTATCTCGCTAGTAAAGTTTGTAAATGTTCCTAGATTGAGTTATCATTCCACTCACCAAATTTGTGGATGTGTACGAGACGTTGTATAAGCATTTATTTAGTTTTAATAAACTTTTGTGACTGTTCATCAGAGCCAAAATTCAAGGCATATAACTTCTCTAATCGATTTATTTGACTATTTTTCTAATAGTTTGACAAACAATCCTTGGTAATATCTTGGTAATACCTTTACGTAGTCATTGATATAACTTCAAACCTAGTGAAAGATTATAATCAATTCACTCATATTTTTACTCAAAATCTTTTGACCATGCCATACCGTTTTGCTGTTATTAAATATAATTTAGTTTTGCTATAGTATTCTAAAAAAAATTATATTGAAACTGGGCTATCATATGTTGTCACATGTTTATCAAATGAACCGAGTTTGATTTGAGTTGTTAATGTTATTACAGACTGGTGTTTAAAGATGATTAAATGTAGTTAGGTAGTAACAAATTAATTAAATTCATATGACATTTTTATTAAATATGTCGTGAACTTGAATACATGAACGAAACGGGCCAATATTGTGTTACAGTTAACTATCACTTCGTTGTTGATGCTATATTAAAGTCAAATTTCTGTCCTAAACAAGATAAATTAATTAAAGTAAAATCAAAGGCGATATATAACATTTTAATCTACTTTATTTATACATTGCCTTCTATGTAACGTTCATAGTTATATATTATAATCAAGTGGTACAACAGTTATGTTATAATAATTCGTTTTCGTTCATGTGTGTAAACTAATACTTCTTTAAGCAACCAAAGTTTTTCAAACCCTATCCAGCTATTTCCTGACTAGAAATTGTTGAGATATGGTTATTTTTTTTTACATAAAAGAAGTATTTGTTTACAACTGTGTGATAATTGAAGTTGATTGTTTCGTCAAAATATTTATGTTCTATATAGACTATGTCACGTGTTTACATGTCTAAGGGATTTGAAAAAGTAATTGTGAATATGGTCTATGGTAATCCTTTAAGACATTGCGATGGTTTGTCGTAAATATTGCGATTCATTCGTCCCGGTGTTGCATTGAATTTGTGTATCGTAATGACACTTAATTTCCTTTAATTTTCAAAATCTGTTAAGCATTGATATTTTCTATAATATTCTATTAACGCGATTATTTACGACTCATATCCGACGCGTTCTTCACATCACCTTTATGTTAGCTTTTAGTATATATTTTTTTAGCTTAATTTTAGACCAATTGCGTTTGTAAAGATATTACGATAAAAGGGATATTTACGATTGACTGAAAACAGTATGCAATGGAATCGTGACCTAAATTGTAAGGCATCCTCATTTAATCAGGACGCACTTATTTCAGCTCTTTTGTTTTTTAATTGTTAACTCTTATAGTAATTTAGCAAATTTGTCCCTTACGGTTTTTTGTTCTATTCAATGCTTTATAAATAGTGTTACAGTGATCGAATTTAGTTCAAATATGCGCCGTTTTGTTTAAGTTTAGACGGTAACTCCAGAATACCACCCTCGTAGAAACCCATCTCCTCATTTGCGTAGAACTCGGACAGCCATTTTTTACAAGCCTCTTTGGATTTCAACTTTACACCACCAAGGGCGTTCGCCAGGGACAGAAACAGGTGATAATCATTTTGCGCTGTGCCTGGGCTATATGGTGGATGCGATCAAACCTTCCACCCGAGCTCCCGTAGCTGGAACACTACACCCTTCCTGTTGGCCAATTCTGGACGCTTTTGATCGATCGCCTGCTTCAAGCGGTCTAGTTGTTCGCAGAAGATGGTAGAATTAAGCGTTAGACCATGCGGGATTAGCTCTCAGGATTCCCTTCCAATCTCACTAAACACACAGCAAAACCTTCCTGACTGTCAAGCCCGTCTTGGCCACTATTTAGGACGATTCACCGGCCTTCGACCACGACCGTTTTCGCTTGTTATTATCGTAAGTGATCCGCTTCAAAAATGGGTCGATTTGTTCTTTTTCAGCAGCATATCGTAGTCGTTGATTCGGTCCAGAAGGTTTTTGCCTCAATTCATCCGGGACCAAAACATAAAGCTTTCTTTGTATCCAACATTCTGCAGATGGTTTAAAATAGTTTGGTGACTAACTCCCATATCCTGGTGTAAGCCACGAGATGCCACATACCGGTCCAATTCGATGTTACCCATGATTCGATCGTTATTCTGACGTTTGATCGTTATTCGACGATTCAGTTCTGAATCGTCGAAACCATTCCTCCGCGGTTCCAAGTGATAGAGAATCATCCCCTAAATTACCATTAATCTCAAGGAACGTTTCTCTATCGGATTTGCTTTTAACGTTGTAGCGGTTTGTACATAACCCGCAAAATTCAAAAGACACAAAGGCGGAAGGAGATATTTGCCAAACTATTATTTTACAAACATCAATTTTTAAACGACCTCCAGAATTCAAATTATCACAATCTTGTGTATTTTAAAAATTATATAAAATCTGTTTGTCGTAAAAACTTTACAAATGTGTACATTGAGTATGGTTGTGAACAGAGTTTATTTTTGATGTTGCATAACCTATTTAAGTTGTTGGCATTACCGAACGGTATTTTGAAAAGTCATTTTAATTCAATTGTTTACACTTTAATTTTAAGATCCGTTATTTCTTTGTGTTTAATTTTAACTTATTCTAATTTATCAAGTTACCATCGTTACAATTTTCTCTTTGCAGTTATAGCAATCATTGACACTAATTTCTGATCAAACTAAATTTTTACGATATTTTGACAGTTTTCTTCTTAACAATTACTTTAGTCCGATATATAAAATAGAAATCACATTAGTACATCACAATTTCGCATAAATCTATTGACACTGTGTTTACTTATCGTTTGACAAACCACAGTTTCTATTGTGTTCATGCTTTATTACTTTAAATGGATATATTACTTGTGGTATGAATATACATCGTTTTAGCTTTTAGCAAAGAAATGTGTTAAATAACTTGATCAATATCAGTTGTAATGTAAACATAAAGTTATAATGTTATGCTACTCTTCAAAGTAGTAAAAAAATTGATACGTTTTTTATTAAATGTGATTCTTAAATATTAAAAATATATATTGTACTGAATTTAAATCGTATCAATTTTTTTCATGCGCATTCGATGCGCTTCTTTGTTTATTTTGTGTACTTATGTTCTTTGTAATAAAAGAAAAGCAGGGTTGCCACCGACGTTTGTAACTGTCAATGTGATATTTATCAATAGAATTATAACATTTTAAGTAATTAAATTGGTTAATTACTCATTTTTGAAATATTTAACCATAAAAAATTCACACATGTGGCAGCCCTGTTTATTAGGCCTAAGAAATTATTGGCACGATGATAAAAATACCTAGCAAAGAAGAATTATATTGCTTAAAGACTGACGTGATGGTTCTACTCTTGAGTATGAGTATTGATAAAGGAAATAGTTTTGTACTCGTTAAATAAAAGATTCAACTTAAAAGTATTTACTTTTTATGAAGTTTTTCATTTTAAAAGTTACCTTTTTACTATCTTCTATCCAGAGGGTAAATGAAACAAGTCTTGTTATTATAGTTAAGTTTACTTCACACGTAAAATCAATTCTATATGTGCTTAAGGACACGGTTCAATAAAGTGCGATTCGAGAAAGTCGCATTTGTTTCCTAAGTTTTAAATTGCAATTCCAATGTGGCTTAGGCAAGCCGATATACTGTCGTATCGTCGATGGATAAAGTTGGTAAGCGCGGTGGGCGCCTGGGAGGTCTTCGGCGTCGCCGCGGTCGACATTCACAATGCAGCGCGCACAGGCCAATGCCAGCACAGCCAGATAGAAATAGAGGCAAAGCCAGTGTGCGGGTCACTGTTGCAACCTGTTCTCCCCTTGACCATCTAGGCACTACGACAGTCGTATCCGCCCGAGACCAGAAACAAGAATACCTGGCACCTACATAGCCATAGTTCAGAGTAAAGTTCTCGCAATTTACAGCTGGAGGATAGCCACAGCCTTTTATATTCACATACAATACTGCTGGGCGCCAGTCTTCTGAATATGCTTTATATTTGACGTGTAATTGGATGCATTTATAGGCATCACTAGTGCATCCCTCTCGACAAGACGCCCAGGTACAATTATCCAAGCCAAGTCTGTCATCTCTTCTTTCGGTAACACACTCTGCGGGTACTGGATCGAAGTCTGCAGCTAGAGCACTTAGAGCAGGATCCGCGTATAGTGGAACAAGAAAAAGTAGGGCAGAGCTACCACCACCAAGAACAGCTGCCAATGAAATTGTTATGTATCTAGTTAATTTGGCACGCGTTTCGCCTCTACGCCTAGAGGCCCGCACGACCAGCCTTTCCGAACTTCCACCGCGCATTTTCAAGCACTGCGTCAACCCATGCTGAATTAAAAACCTTGTCCTAAATGCAATAATTTCTTTGCCATGCGCGAAGTTCAAGCTTGCGCAGATAGTTCTACTTATTTACATAGCTATTAAAATATATCTACCTATTTTTATGTTAGATGCAACTTACAAATTTAATTTATGATTAAGTTTATTTATGCCCTTATCTATTCAGACCTACTATTATGTCTATATGACAAAAAATTATTAAAAATAATATACTTAAGACAAGAAAGACAAATTAAGCAGTGGTGGTTGTAAATTACTATTTAAAATAATTATTATTGATAATATTTAAAAAACACTAAACATTTTACGAATAACTAAACTAAAAATAAGGTTCAAATTGTGCTTAAAGTTGTCAGTCTATAACTATCAAAATGTTAATGTCTGAAGTCATATTCATGTACCTATATGTCATGACAATTGCGTTAACAATAATTTAGGGGTTATCTTAGAAAACTTAATGCTTTGGACTATACTAAACTAAAAGTTACTGAAGTTTATGATTTGAAAATCATCAATGTTAAAGTAAAATCGAATACTTACGAGTAAAATAATTAGGTATGTCACTTCGTTTATTCCAAAGATTTATAAGTACATTGAAACAAAATCTGCCGAAACATGCTAAACTTATAAAAACAGGTACTAACCTATTTTTTTAAATTCCTTTTCCAACTCGTGTTAGTTCAGATAAAAAAATCCTGCGCTATATTACTCATTCAAGTTAATTTTCTTATATCAAGAAAAACTTTTCAGGGCCTTTCCAAATAAGAATTGAAAGAATGAGTGTAGTTGCAAAGGAGATACTAAGTGATGATGATTTAGTAAACAAACAGCAAACGAGATTTCAACAGCGTCAGCGAAAACGGCAATGGGAGTTTAATGAAAAGAAAAATGAAGAATATGGTGTTTGTGAATCTAAGAAATCCTGTGACCAACCATTTGAAAGGATCAAAAAGAAGAAGGTTGCAATGATACTTGGGTATTGTGGTGTAGACTACTTCGGAATGCAGAGGTACTAATCATTTATCAATGTTTTTATACTTGCTAATTTTTTAAAGATCTAGTGATAAATGAAATGAAAATATGCTAACAACCTTATGTATCTACAATTAATTCAGGAACCCAGGTGTTAAAACAATTGAAGAGGATTTGTTACAAGCCTTACTAGGTGCTAAATACATAACACAGGGGGATTTTATCAATCAACAAAATGCACAATTTCAGAGGAGTTCAAGAACAGATAAAGGTGTCTCAGCTGCTAGACAAATTGTTTCTGTTAAATTACGTTAGTATTTTTAATTATTTATATCAATTTTACTCATATAAATATACAGTAAAATGCACTTTAGATGATTTCTCAGGGACCCTACCAAAAACGAGTCTTAAGCGAGATTGTGTATTATGCGGGATAGGGAAAAGGTAAAACATACTATATATTATTATGTATTTTGTTCTTATTTTGGTATTGCATATGTAGGTATTAAATTATACATTTATAAATTATGTACATTAAATACCTAGTGTAATTATATTATTTAAAATAATCACTTATTTTGGGTTCGACGGACAGACATTAGCAATTAAAAGATTTTCAACATAATTCAACTTTTACAGTGCATCTTTGTTTTGATATAGAATGATTTAAGAAGCAACATAGCATCCCAAATCATAAATAGCTGATAATTCGTGGGCGTTTGACAAAACTGGAGTTGCTCATCTTCATTATTATCACTTAGGGTCTCATTTTATGTGTTATTCACACTCTCAATAGATTGAATTTTGTAGCTTGCGTCAGAGCGTTCTCGGCTGGGCTCAGGCGTTTTAAAGGGGATGATGAATTGTATTAGGTGTTAAGTAGTGTATGAAAATATTTCTCAAATTGCAGGGACTGGCATAAAGTGGCGTTTTATGCGAGAAATCGTATTAACCGTGACCATCTTAAACTACTAAGTACTACTTTGATATATTTGAATGCATTTTAATAATTAATATGTTAAAATTACAGCTCTTGAAGTAAATATAGATGAAATAAACAAAAGACTTCCTGAATGCATTAGAGTCTTTGGAATCAAAAGAGTGACAAATAAATTTAACTCAAAATCAAAGTGCAATGCAAGGACATATAGCTACACTCTTCCAACATATGTATTTGAACCTAAGGCATGTACAGATGAAGAAAGAAAACTATACAGGATAACTGCAGATAAACATAATCTTGTTAATCAGCTATTAGCCAATTATAAAGGGACTAAAAGTTACCACAATTTCACAGAAAAGAAGTAAGTTGTTTTACACCAATTTGGTTTTGTAATAACACAGATTATAAGATGAGAACAATTTTTAAATTTCTATTCATTTCAATTAGGCACTATCAGGATCCTTCAGCCTCCAGATATATGATGAGTTTCTCATTGGAAAGAATCTTTCTTGAATCTGAAGTGGAATTTGCTGAACTATTAGTTAAGGTGATAAATTTTACTATGTGAACTTTATATAACGACACTGAAGGGACTGTGCACAAATTATGGCATTATAGAGATTTGTCATGAAAGTGGAGAGAAAATAAAGAATAATTAAAACAAGAAAATATGTACTTCTGACTGTGTTAGTAGTTATGTACATAAAAAATTATCGTATTAGAACGTAATAGCGTATTGTCTATTATTTTTGTCTGACCTTTTTTCTGCACCAATAAAAGAATTTCTTACATAGTTCAGTATGCATGATCGGAATGTCGACAATAGAGTTTATTGCGGGCTAGGATAATAAAGATACAAAAGATCGTACATAATTGCGCAGTTTTACTAATTTTGGCAACTTAAAAGTATTTTTATTACTCTTTTGTTGTTGTTATTGGGAGTCGGCGTAATGCTATGTAGAGTGTATCAATGTATGAAACACAACCTAAACCAACCAAAGTCAATTGATTTTGACGCTTTAAGGAGTTCGTTAAATCGAGGGCCGTTACATGGAGTTCACATTGCATTTAATTATACATTTGAAATGACGTTGTGAAAAATAAATTAAATATTTTTGTATTTGTTCAGGGACAAAGCTTCATGTTGCATCAAATCAGGAAAATGGTTGGTTTAGTGATAGCAATAACAAGAGGTATGACGGATGAAGGAATGATGGACCGTGCATTCAGTAAAGAAAAAGTGATTACACCAACAGCTCCTGGTTTAGGGCTAATGCTTGATAAGGTAATATTAGTTTCATATAAATTTAAAAAAGGGATTTTTTTCACATTTACATTTGCTTATTTAAGTGATATATTTTACTATGTTAAATTATGGATCATTCTCATAGTACTTGCCTATTTTAAAACAATTTTTGAATTACATTAGGTACATTATGAACGATATGATGCCCGCTTCAAAGATTCCCATGAGAGCCTTACATGGGATGACTTAAATGAAACTATTGAGAAATTTAAACATGAGCAGATTTACCCCACTGTTGTGAGAGGAGAAATTGAAGAAAGGAATATGGCAACTTGGTTAGAAAAGATAGAGAAACACTCATTTGATCCTAGTGATAATGTTGTGGAGGAAAAAAATGAAGATATTACAGATGAATTTAAAGAAGTTGTTGAGATTCCTAATGTTGGAACTGTTGAATGTAAAAATGATAATAACATCACTAATACTCAATGCAAAGATTTGAATTCTAAAAGGGATGATGAAAAAGAAAGTATTGTTATAAACTAGAATTAGTTAGATATATTAAGGATTAAAGTATGAAATTGCTATATATAACTTCTATATTAGTACTGAAACATACAAATATTGATTCTCTTGGTATTCATTGCCCTTATCTATATTATGTTAGAAGCTTATATATCTTTTTGTTAGAATTCTTGGGTCTCTTTTTCTTAGGAAATGATTTTATACATTCCCCCTTTAGAGCGTGAATTGGTACTCGTGAGTGCAATACTAAAACCTTATTGCGCCAGCCGGATATTGGGCGCCTCTCTACCCAACGATCTCCCCTGTGTAATCAGAAGGGAAGCAAACCGACGTCCACCTTATCGTGACCCTTTTGGCTGAGAACTAACGCAGTTTGTCATCAAACAAAATCTTTTACCATGCAGAAAATTTTCGAAATCGCTAAAACAATAATAGTCGTTTAAAGCTCAGTCCGGCGAGTATGGAGGTAGACCAGATAATTTAATGTTAAAATGGTTTCTCAAGCAGTGTGATGACTTGCATTATTATGATAATTATCGACGAACGAATTTGTAATAGTAAGACGGGCTGGTTTCCGCAACTAGACGACATTACTGCGGTTATTTTGCGTGAGAATTGACAAACGAAATGGAACTTTTTCTGTACATTAAGATGAGCAATGCACCCGCGGCCTACCAAAGCCTGTGTCCATGAGCGGACGTTCGTTTATCCTAGGTAGGCTCCTGCTCGTTTGCCAACGTTTCCATAAAAATTAAGACATCAGATTATTACTAGCAAACACATGCCATAATAGTTCAGTGGCTACGCTTTGCTCTAGAGTTTAGAGCATTCTTGCGATATGTCGGATTTAGAAATTTCGCACTTGGTGAAGATTTGTTAATATAAACACTACTTTCTGTCGTCATTCGTTTCCTTTTATTAATTTACCTGTTCAATAAAGCACGCTTCAACACGTTTCTCTTGTAGTTTCAGTGAATTTAAGAGGTCTAGTTTCCAATTGGGGGCAAATGGGTCATTATGCTGATGATTCCTTGTTAGGCGTTCAGCATAGCTTTGAATTTGTATTAATATATCTAATAGTAGCAGGTCTTTTTCGTTATTCATACCTCAAGTTGTAGTTACGACTATGGAACCAAAAACGTATGGCACGTTCATTACCCTTTGGTTTACCGATTACTTCGTTGATATTGCTAGTTCTTTCTGCTATATTAATTGGTATTTATAAAATTGTTTATTTTCGATATCCTTTACTTTCAAAACCGAATGTAGAAACAATTGAATTGAAATAAACATAAGACAAGAAAACATTAAATAAAAATTTAAATATTATTGTGGGTTTATATTTGTGTTAAACAATAAAAAATAAGTAGTAAAAGATGTACTGGTATGTAATACCAGTTCTTTGAACAGATACAATAAGGACATATATAAAAATTAACATAATTACAGTCAACACATTGAAAATATTTATTGAGTTCAATATGGTGCAGTAATGCCAATGTTATTCTAAAAGTATATTAGTCTGAAGAATGTGTATGAAATGTCTTAACTGACAAAACATTTTTTACCATAAATGTACATCATGTTATTTTTCTAGAACTATATTTATTTTATAAACACAATTAAGCTTTTAAACTTGCTGCTGCCATTGCTATAGCACCTTCTCTTGTACAATTTCCTCCGATAAATCCATTGCTATGGCAGAAAACACAATCTTTAATACCAGAGATTTGTGATAATTCTTCATCACGGACACCCTGCCACTGTTCATGTAAAGGTTTTCTGGAAAAAGTATGTTGACTTATTAAAAAATATGTTGTTATAAGAAATACAGTGCATACTGATTGTAAAGGATAAATAGAATATTTAAAATATGATTTCTTATGACATTTCTAAGCTTAACCCATTTTTATGAATTTTAAGTTAGTAATTAAGAGATCTGGATATATCATATCTGTTTACCAGTTTTGGTTAAAAAATAATTAAACCTAACATTATTATTGATAAAAGTACCTCAGAACAAAACTACCAGATGTTACAGGTACAGCTTGAACTCTCCAAGATTGGGGTTTAACATTAAAGATTACATATTTAATTTCCCCACTTAATCCCATATCTTCTTCTAATTCAAACAAATGACCTTTCCAAGGAAACCTTTCTTTAAATTCCAAAATTTTACCAGACTCATGCACTTCAAAACGTGTTTCTAAGGCAGTTTTAATATAATTCCTTGCTGGTAGCCATGTAGATATAAAATAATTAACTACTTGTAGAAATTCTTCACTGACTAAATTCATAGCTTTAAGAAATATTTCATCTATGTTAATTTTCTGAGATGAATTCCATTCAGGATTTAACTTGGCCACTCTGGCACTTAAATTAGTTCTAATTGTGTATCTAGGTTCCTCATCTGTCATTGGTATTCCATTATCAATAGCATCCATTTCCTCTATGAAGTATTCATAAACCTTTTTGAAAATAATATTAAGATCCTTTGCAGTTAAGGGACACTCTTTAGGTGCAAGTGATTGTATAATCCGTTCTCCATAGAATGCATAGATAAGTCCAGCTGAACTTAATCTGAAAGAGCCTTGATTTAAAATATTAACATTAAAAACAATTGTATAAGTTTTTTAGGTTCTACAGATAATAAAAATATTTTGAAATGCCTAGAAATAACTTCATTTTAGATGTCAATCAATAATTACTTATGATTTGCACTTACTTAATTTTATATTGATTGCCAAGCTCAGGTTTCATAGTACTTAATGTTTCTTTAAATTCCCTTTGATGATGGTCATATCTTTTCCTTTCATGGTCAAATTCTGCTCCTACATCAATAACTATGTCACAAGTATTAAGTATGTTCAAATTTCTAGTTCGAATGATTTCAGCATCTTTGTATTCAGGAAGTAGTTTAAGCATGTAGCAGGCCAGAACATCATCACAGTGAAAGACACCATCATGAGTACCAATCTGTAAGAAAGTTCAGATTTATTTTAGCGAGACAATTTTACTTTTATTCATATACATTCAAGTAGTAGACGTCTTTGTAGATAAGAAATAAATAATAGTTTGATCAAAACCAAAGCAAAATCAAAACTAACCTTCATAATATCTAACTTCTTCAGTACTTTTGAAACTAAGCTTAAATTACAATGTTTATGAGATAAAACAAAGGCTAAACGTTGGGAGACCTTAAACATTTACAAATTCAATATATTTTGTACTTATTAATATAAAACGTTTAAATAAATTGCATCGAAATTCCAAGAGTACTTCGACATACGGATACGGAGAACTAATTATTTGTAAATGTCAAATGAAAGCATATCATTTTTTTTTGATCACGTCGTGGCTTGTGTATGTATGATTAAATATTCGACAAATAATCATGAAGTTCAAGTCTAGGATCAGGATTCTACATATTTCTAATTTGTACCTATTAAAGATACAAGATGTAAAAAAATATACTTCAATTCTTGTAAGTGGATCGTTTCCTAAAGGTTCGCGTCCATTAGACTCACCAAACCGAATCGAATCGAAAAAGTCGCACCCTTATATATTTACTATAGAAGTGCCACCCTTTTATTTGAAACGACTAAACGCTGTTGTCATATGGGCTTTACAGCTTCTCGTGTATCTGGGGCGAGTCGTACATTCGCCGAGACTTTGTTTTGTGCTGCAACTAGCTCAATGGCGTCTCCTGAAACACGCGAACCTCAGCTTGGGCGGTCGCGGGAACTATATGGCTAATGTTAGCGTTACGCTTAGCGGCTGGAAATTAGTTTGTTATCAAATTTCATACAGAAAAGTTGCATTGATTTTTTTTTCTTCAAAAAAGTATATTTATTAGAGTATTATTTAATCACTTTTTTGTAACAGTATAGTCTGTGGGGAGTAATGTAACACCAAAAATGTAAGTAAAATCATTATTTTGGGGTGACTATGCACATTAATTGACAATAAGATCAACAAATATTTTTAAAAAATATCATAACAATTGCAGTACCCGTTGGGATTTATTTTTTTGTGTATATTTTTTGAGTGCCAAGTAATAATATTCTGTAGCGTTCAAGGATTATCCATTATATACGGAACGTTTTGGATACGTCGCAGTCATCTCGTTGAATCTGCTATTTTATCGAATGACTAGCGCGTTCATTGAATGAGGACATTTATTTGAATGTCTAAAGGACAACTGGTCAAGTTATTAAATGTAACGTTCAACGTCTTGACTGAACGTCCTTTACCGTAGTTGTTGAATGAAATATAACTTTATAAGGCCGAAATATATTTAGGTTATGTTTGGTTAGTAATAGTAAAATTCATTCTGTCACACTATTTTATTACGAAAAGGTCATTTTAAAGTAAAATGAATCTATAAAATAAAATTAATCCAAAAAATATCAACATAATACGGGTTGTGAGCGTCTAATGGAACGCGGTGCGTTCCATTAGACGCTCGCTTGTGTAACTCGTTTAAATAGGGTGCGTTCAACGCACCCTATTTAAACGAGTTACACAAGCATCGGCTTTTATGTCAAAGTCAATGTATTTTTATGATGTTTGACTGTACTCGACTGTCAATGTACAAAATAATTTGGCAAATCGGAAATTATTCGGGAGATCATTCTTTCATACAAACTTGTCGAAATTTATTTCAAACTGATTTTTAATTATCTAAGCAATGAAAGACTGAGAGCTATATTGGTACCACCTAAATTTAGCCAGTGTGTGAGATTTAATTTGTTTCAACAAACTTCCAACCGGTTAGTGTTATTGATTAATTTACGTAAAAATTGTATTGATTAATTATGTAAAAACTTCATTCATTTAATTATGATATATAAAAGTTAACTAAATTTATTAATTGTGATCTACGGTTAAATTATAATAAATGCAGTTAAATCCTATATTGTATAAAATCATTTTTTAAAGATTCAAATTATTACTTATTATACTAATAATTTTGGTTTTAACAGACAAAGACTATGAGTAAACCAGCACAGCCTTTACCACCAGTACAATTCAAGTAAGTCACAAATTGCTTGAAATAACATATTCTTATAATAGTGTAAATTATACAACATGTACTGAATCAGTTCTTTTCTACAAATAAATTTCTTAATATTTATTTACACCTTTACTAACTTTTATTGTAATAATTACAATATATATGCATATAATAAAGTGTATTATACTCTGAAAAGAGTTGGAATAAATCTATGCCTAAAATACACTGATTAAACTTATTAGTTCTGAAAAGTGTATTTTACAACATGAGTTAAAAATTGTACCATATATATTATTTAAACCATGTGGGACCTTCTACAACTACAAGACTCGGCCTAAGTATTTAGTGATTATATATTTTGTGATTATGTAATAAATACTTTGCCACATAAAGGCTGTTTAATTTTTTTAATAGCAAAAGCAGTTAGTAACATAATTAAAACAATAGAAAAAAATATTTATAAAATCCGTCATTTGTAGGACACCTAAATATGATTGATTTGTTCTCCACATTCACATTTTAAGATACATCAATACATATGACCAGGACCTAACAAATTTATTTTAATTACTGCTACCATACAGTACCACTACTATAAAAATACCAGTAGTAATTATTTAATAACAACTGGTTTTTCTGGTGTTGAAAATCAAGCATAGCATGTTTAGTGTCATGAAACAACAATAAGTATCTTTTTAAAATTGTTTCAACATTCAAAGTTTTACCACAGTACAATTCATTAGGCATATTATGAACAATAGCATAAATTATTATAATTGAGAAGGTCATATTATTTATTATGATTGGTTTACTGTTCAATGTAAAAATGATCTTTTTAAACTTTTTCTGCTGCTATCATGTAACTTATCTGTGAATAAACCATATTCAATATTATATTCAATGGAATATATTATTGTGTAATTGTAACGGTGCAAGGAGATCGCTGTCTAAACTGCTTAAATCATTTGTCGCGCTTATACGATATTTATTTTAATTTAACAAAGCCTAATAAATATTGTTAATATCAAAAAAATGTTATTGTTGCCTTGATTTTTATTAAAACCACACCTTCATCGACTATTCTCATACAAATCAATGGTTAGCTACAACTTTCCGACATAGATTTCTATGTCTACATCGGAAATATTGCCTAACATAGCCGTTATTAAAAATCAATATATTGGTAAAAAGAATGCGATCAATCATATTATTTTGTAAAATTTGTATTTTAAAATAGGTGTAAACTTTAATTCTTATTATAATAAAGTCTGTGCTATGGGGAGAAAGCAATTTACTTATCTAATTGCTCGATTTTTTTTATGGTATCAGACATCGAAGCAAGCGGGTCTCATATATGATAAGAAAATACCGCCGCCTATGGACAAATTCTAATAACCATTTATTTAAATATGCCTCATAGGGGACAATTTTGCAAGTCGATTTAGGTACAATTATTAGTAAAGCTACGATTGGAAGATATATTCCACCTCTACGAGAAGAACCAACAAGAAACTGATAGTGTATAATTTTTTTTTATAGGCAAATTTACAAGCCAAATTAAGTGGCATTTTTATGGGCCTTTGATATCCTCACTCAGTGAAACCTAGTACAAGTCCCGTTTCATGCAGAATGTTAAAATCAACTGTTTTACTAATAGTTTAAGTGTGTATCGAAGTGTTGTGTCGACCATTATTTTTTGTATTTCAGCCCAGTACCAAAAATAATAAATGGTGGCATCGCGGGTATTATTGGTGTCTCTGTGGTGTTTCCACTGGATTTGGTAAAGACGCGGTTGCAGAATCAAACTATAGGACCAAATGGCGAGAAACAATATAAAAGCATGTGAGTATTATGTTATTATTATTTTTATGAAAACGGAGGCAATCGGTCAGGAGGCACATATAGGGTAAGTGGTTCTCCGCCCATGGGCGCACCCAGCCCTTGCAGGACTGAGGATTCCTTGTCGTATCTATTTACTATTTAGTACTTTCATCAGATTTTTTGGTATTGCATATTTAAAAAATATAGCCGTTTATATGTGTAGAACTAGTGAAACTGAAGTGAACTAGTTGAAATGAAATAGTGTTAACCACGTAAAAAAGACCGCCATCTTAAATCAGTGTATTTTTTACTCAATAGAAGAGTTCTGTAAACGCTATTTGCAGAAATATTTCATGTTGAGATGTTTAAATATTCTACAGTTATAGGATTATTTAGGCATTTAAAATATCTTTGAATAATTGCGAATAATATTGTAAACGTATACAATTTTAACTAAATAACGACTTTATCTAACATACCATTTATAAAAAAAATAATAATTACCGGATGCCAAAGAAAAAAATGTGAGCGAAAGAGAAACGGAAATTGATTTTACTCGCTACAGTAAGTAAAAGACACGTAGAATTCACCAATTTAAAAAGCAATGGAAAACTACTTCGATTATAATGTCATCATGATGATGTATGGTTTCCAACGACCGCTTAGACCGATCGACCTACGATTTAGCCCGTTCACGTTAATAAAATAATGTGTCCTCATCATCCGTCTGTTAATTCCACTGCTGGACATAGGCCTTCCCCAACATGGGAGTTGGTTTGCGTTAATCACACTTGGCAGGCAGGTTGGTGATCGCAGAACATCTCCTGTACTCGGAATGCCGCTGCTGCCTGCCCTCCGGTGAAGTATCTTTTAGTTGCCTTTTACGACATCCCATTAGGAAGACTGAGAGTGGTACTATTCTGATCCGGTAACCACACGGATAAAATATTGTGAAATCGATGTTTATTTTAAATTAATCAATTAAAATGCTAGAAATAAGAAAGTCGAGTTCGTCCTAACATTTTAATTGACTAATTTAAAATAAACAACGATGACTCACTATTGCACCCGTGGGAGAGCCATGCTGAAGCATATACTGACGCCCTAATTCGCCGGCTTGGACGGCGTGATATCATGGGCACACGGAATACTCAGCGTGAAATGATACTTGTACTTTGTTCCACAGAGTGAGTGAGGATATTGGAGCCTCTTAAAAATGCCGGTAAGTGGTGTAAAATGCTGGCAACACAACCAAAGCGCGGACTGTGACGCGCTTGGTGATGGGCGGCGGTGTTCTCTTACCGTATAAGAGACTCACCTTTATCCGCTATACTATAATAATAAAACGCCAACAGACTATAGAGCGTACTGACGTAATACAAATTATAAGAATTCTTTTAATTTGAGTCTGTTTCTACATAGGTTCGATTGCTTCCGCAAGACATATGCGGCGGAGGGCTACTTCGGCATGTACAGGGGATCCGCTGTCAACATCATCCTCATTACGCCCGAGAAAGCGATCAAGCTAGCTGCCAACGACATGTTCCGGTTTTATCTCACACTCCCCGATGGGTAAGGCATTATTTCTCATTATCGGATCCAGTAAACGTTTATCCATATAAATTATACTTAGATATGTGCTGTCGTTGACTTTTTAAAGGTATTATGAAGCTCTACAAGTCAATCATATATCTCTCTCTAGTTAAGCGTTCGTAAAAAAACGTTGTTTGACGGTTTACTTTACAAACGCAATTACCAAAAAAGTCTTCGTTTTTCAGGCGTATATTGTATATTTTTTTATTCTATAGCGGATAACGGAGCAGGTGGGTCTCCTATATGGCAAGAGAACAACGCCGCCCATGGACAACCGCGCCACAGGCCGCACATTAGTTGTGTTGCCGACTATACGCAAATTAAGCGGCATTTTTAAGGGCCTCGGAAATCCTGACTCTGCGAAACACAGTACAAGTACTGTTTCACGATGAGTATTCTGTGAGCCCGTGGTATCACTTCGGACGAGCCGACCCATTAAGTTCTTCAGCATGGCTCTCCCACGGCTAAAATATGAACGGGTATGTTACTCAGAAATATCGTAACGTTCTATTGATAAATGAATTTAACCCCTACAATACAACAAACACACAAAATTTATCTCTTTATAATCTTAGTACACAGAAGTATAAACAAATGAGTCGAGGTCTTGTCTTATCAAATGAATGAAAACATTGTAAACATAGACACAGCCGTAAAATACGTGTTTAATTATATTAACCAGGTATCTTAAACCACATTATATTATTATCTTTTTACTTGTATGACTCAGTGAAAACCAGATTCATGTGCCATCCTCTTTATCTTTATTTTAGTGAACATGAATTACCCAAGCTGTTTATAACATAAATATAAATGTTAATTGTCTTAAAATTATATAAATTATTTAATTTAGAATGCATTTTCAATGCGTACGATACTTAGGATTTTCACAAATAATTCATCGTTGTAAAAATATTTTTATTCAAAATAGGACGATACAAAGCACCACTCTACCATTTCACAAGGTGTTTGCGCTGAAAGAAATGGCGAAAAAAAACTGACAGCAACACATCTTTTCTAAAAAAAGCAGTGTTACACTTTTATTCATATTCACATCAGATTTCCTTATCAGAAAGTCTAATTTATAATATGCCTTATTACACAATACATGTTTTTAATTTTACGTTCGTCATATTGGTTACTCTTTCTAGAATTAAATTATAGCACCCAGTACCTGCTTGATCACCATAGAAACGCAAACAGACAATAATTTTAAAATGTTACATGAATTTAAAAAATAATTCTGTTGATCGTTGAATAATTATTTTCGTTTAATATATTTTTATTTATACCTACTTCAATTGAAATTTGAATTCTTCTTATATTGTGGCCACTGTGACTAGTGGTCACAATTCTATATGATGATAAATAACGACAGATAATCAAATATGAATATTTTAAAAAATTCTGACAGATACAACTTAGTTATAACTATGAACTAATATTTTAACCAAAAAAGTTGAATTCGTAAATGATATGGTAATTGGAATGAAAGTTTTGAATAATTTACAATGAGTTTGCAATTATTCTTTTTTTGCCAAACTAAACGCTTGCCAAAGAACATCAAATTAGTTATTAATCTAGAAATGTGTAGGCATGTTTAATGGATCCATGCCAGGCGGTTCTGTTACGTTGTTGCTTTATATACGGATTCAAGTGTTCGTTATTCGGTTTACAAAGTACATACCAGTAGATATGTGTCTTCTACAAAGGGCAAGTATACAACCTACATAAACGAACTGCGATCGCCAACACGCCTGCCAAGCGTGGCGATCATGGCAAATACCCTCTCAAGGGGAAGGCCCATGTCCAGCAGTGGACGTCTTACGGCTGAAATGATGATGATGATACAACCTATATGTGTTTTCTTTAGCTTTTTACTCCTATCGTCGTCTGTGGACCGAGTTTGGTGAATTGTCAAACGACACTGTCTGCGAACTGATAAAAAATATCGTATTATTATTGTCTATAGTAGGCTCTGTTATATAATGTTATAACTAAGGTATTTTTGAAAAGTGGATTTTTTTTACAAAAATAGCTTTATGAGTCATTGGTTTACAAATAAATTTGTTTATCACATTGTATTTGGTAGCAAGTAAAATAATCGCGAATTTAATTAGTATAGGTTTAAAGACTAAGAAATAAAACGAGCAGTTAGGATAGCGACAAAACATTATATTATATCAGTAATTTCAAAAAAACAACGCACTTTTTCTAGATGACTGAGTGAACAATAGATTATATTTTGCTTTGGAGTGTTGGAATAGAATAAGTTAGCATAATTTACGGTTTTCAAATTTTATATTGTTTTTTCTGGCATGTATTTATTATGGTCTGCATTAATTTGCATTTAGTGAGGTAATTAATCCTTTGAATTTGTAGTCAAAATAATTTGTTAGATAATTACTACTATACCTTAAGCAGGTGCAGTAGGATTGCTCACTAAAATAATAAGAATATATTAGGTCTTCATATATGAAATTGGAGTTGTTACAATCATCTCAAATATCACCTCCTTGGTTAGGACTTAGCAATTTCAAAAATGCGGTGCATTTTTGGTTTCGATGTTTCCAGTCGGGAAATTTGGACCTGTAGAACAACCTTCAGAGATCAATGTTGATAATGTGGAATTGTACCGGATCCGTCGCAAACCACGTCTTAGTGAATTGAAAGAAATTGCCAATTTCACATGTAAAGACCTAACAAATCACAATGTTGTTGTTAGAATGGCGCCCTCGTAATATGTACGGCGGGGGAGAGTTATAAATAACTGTCGCTATATTGCGATTATTGAATTGGGTCGTCCTCTGCCGAATTAAGAACACTCTGGTTTATTTTAATTTTTCAAACCTTTTTTTTAATTACTTAATAAGGCGACATTGCGAAGGTCATATAAGAAAATGAACCCGCATATATTACATGTTTTATAACAAATTTGACATGCAAACATAAGTAATTGCTCCATATAAAACCAAATATATTTTAATTTTCCGTATTAAAAAAGCAATTCTGAAAATCTCCTTCAAGTACACGCCACGATTTCATACACGTTATCTACGATATTAAACAATATTCAATGTATATGATAAGAATGACAAAGATAAATCACACCGTGTCTTATAATACATGTAGTAAATAATAATAAAATAATATAAATTATAATAATATATGATTGTTATTTATAAAGACACATTAATGACAAGGCTTCCAAATTTAATTATCAATAATTAATACATTCTTGCGTAATTGTTGACATTCAGAGTGTAATTTTTAATATAACTGATTCGTTTGCTATATAATATGTCGTCATGTCTACTCGGAAGATAACGTGGTAGTAAGATACATATAATACGAGGGTTGTAATGTTTATTGCCATATCAAAGACCTATTATTATTCTTGTTCTATATTGTTCTTTATTGGCTTCTCGTTATTGGCCAGAATGGCCTTTAAAACTTAATGCGGGCTGGGGACGAGGTCGCAGGCTCGCTGAGAGTTAAATTTGACGCGACTAGATTGAGGGCGTCCCCTACGTGACAAATCTAGGCCTAGCCCGACGCGAGAGAGACTCCATCTGAAGGGCCGGACGATGTTTCACCGATGTGGGGTTGAGAGCGAAGATGGGTCCTTGCTATCGCTTCCGGCGAAGCCGTTTTCTGCTGCAATCCCTACATAAAATCCTGCTCTTTATTTTCCTCGCGGGATGCTATAAGTTTTGTAGCCGTGGGAGAGCCATGCTGAAACATGCGGATGCACTAAATGGGCCGTCTCGTCCGAAGTGATTCCATAAGCTCACAGAATACTCAACGTGAAACGTTACTTGTACTGTGTTTCGCTCAATGAGTGAGGATATCGAAGGCCCTTAAAATGCCGCTTAAGATGCGTAAAAAGCCGGCAACACAACGAATGCGCGGACTGTGGCGCGGTTGTCCACGGGCGGCGGTGTTCTCTTACCATATAGGACCTCCACCTGCTCCGTTGTCCGGTATACTATAAACACTACTGAAATAGTGTCATCCAGATCCTTGAGCGAGTCTGGCGGTCTCTGGCGCCTTAATGTGGTCGGAAAAGGAAAATTGGCGCTTTTACGCACCAACTGGTTGGGATGAGTCAAACTGTAGGTCAACATTGCATACATATCGCGGCGCTCTAGCCATAGCTCGCAAATTGTTGTTATAAATCTTAATAGTCTTATACGAGTTGCAATTTTTTATGCCAACCTGCACTTTGATCTACAAGTCTAGTATGATTGATATAACGATTGCTTGTTTCATGATAACGGCCATGGACAGATCAGTCATCAATTTCTGTTATCAATTGCATGAAATCAATACGACATATTGTACTTGATAATTTTTCACGATCATGCATTTGTGGAACTTTCCTATGGTGTTGTAGAATTAATATTTTAATTTCAAAATGGATTTATATCATTTGTAGGAGGAAGCCATTTTTCGTTCTATTTTTTGCTGATATATATTAGTAAACATTTCACCTATTCTAATTTTATTTAACATTTACTTACACATTTTATGAGGTGTATAAAATGTCTAGTCGGACTAATTAGTGACTTCAATTATACTAAATACTGTTTACATATTTTGTATTATGAGCACTGAAACGTAAGGTGTTCATATTTATAAGCTCAGCGTTAAAAGATTGTCTTTATAGTATAGTGGACAACGGAGCAAGTGGGTCTCCTAAATGGTAAGAGAACACCGCCGCCCATGAACAATCACGCCATAGTCCGTGCATTGGTTGTGTTGCCGGCTTTTTACGTCGCTTAAGCGGCACTTGTAAGGGCCTCCGATAACCTCACTCTATCTGCGAAACGCAGTACAAGTACCGTTTCACGCTGAGTATTCTGTGAGCCCGTGGTATCGCTTCACTATTTGTTGTGGTATTTCAGAACTCTGCCAGTGTTCCGTCAAATGATAGCCGGCGGTAGTGCTGGGGCATGTCAGATCGTCATCACAACTCCTATGGAGCTACTGAAAATTCAGATGCAGGATGCTGGAAGAGTCGCAGCACAGGCTAAAGCAGGTATTTTGAAATCAGAAGTTAAATATTTTCAGAAGTTAATAAACTATGAAAAATTTCTTTCTACAGCCAAACTGCTAATATTTGTGGTGATTCAATGCGTAGTGAATGTTACAATAAAGTGTCTATTACGTATATCTAATCTGTATCACGTCGATGTTTTTCTTTCCATAACTAAGCGTTTTTAAGCATCTAGCGCCGCGCGTGTAAGGTAATGTATATGGTAAGTTAGTACCTTTTCCTTAAAGTCCGGCCCTATTGGCACAACCGAAGCTAATGGTGTCCGTATTAGGTTTTTCAATCTATGTTTTTCATATGAAAAAAATATATTCTTCTCTATGATTCATACAATTCTGGGCCGGCAAGGCTTGCCAAAATCTAGATAATCATTATATATAAATATATTAGTGTTTTGGTTGAGATGTTTAAGCTATATTAGATGAAAAACACCTCAAAAATTCATAAGATTATACAACTAAAATTAAAACTTAATTTAAAATTCACTTCGCTATATAGATAATATATTTAAAAATCTCATATATTTTTGGTTAAAAATGTAAGGCTATATGGTTAGAAAAAGAATCTCTCTGAAGTCGGTCTCTCATATCTGAGGATCGTGGTCAGCACCAGGGTGCTGACTCTCTTGGGAAATAATAGAAGCAGTTGTTTTCCGTTGCCTTCTGCCCCATTTTAAAGTTATATTTAGACTCACAAGGCCGATGTTGCCTCTTCGGTCGGTTGCCCGGCCCGTAGTATGATTATACCGCCACTGCTCGGTCGCCAGAGCCCCGTTAGTTATCTGGGAGAGTGCACTATGGCATCCGATGGACGCTGCTTTCGCCAGTTCAAAAGAACCTCCTACGAGTGCAGGTGACTGTAGGGCTGGTGTTAATTTCGATCTAAATATAAAAAGAAAAAGAAAAGACTATAATGTTAAAATTCTTTTGTTTCCAGAGGGCCGTACTATTGAGCGAGTTACAGCAATGCAACTGACGCGTAAACTCCTGAAGGAACGTGGTATATTCGGACTGTATAAGGGAGTGACGGCTACCGCGGCCAGAGATGTGTCTTTCAGTATCATCTACTTTCCACTGTTTGCGACGCTAAACGATCTCGGGCCTAAAGAGCCAGGTGCCGCAACGCCACCTTTCTGGTGAGTTCGACATTGCCAGTTATTGAAACTGTACTTAATATCATGCCGTTTTTAACATCAAAAATTTTACTCTTAATATTTAAAACAATATTATATGTGTGACCGAAGTAGAGATTCCTATATATAAGAGATTTTAATAAAATGTACTTTAGCGTTGTATAGCGATGTTGCTTCGTTCAGCATCTCTCACCGGGAATGTTCGGAGGAGCTGTTTGGACTGATCCCTGCTGCTGAATTTCGCCATCGAACATCAGGCAGAATACAAAGTTTCATCGTTTTCACTTCAATGTTTGTTGTTCCACAACAGACCGTTTTTAGAGCATCGTGCCGCGCACCACCTCTCTGTGGAATCAGGTGCCACAGCAGGGGTATTACCAAACCAATACGACTTTGGAACCTTCAAGAAAAGATCGTACTTATTCCTTAAAAGCTAGCAACGCATCCGTGGCTCTGCAAGCGCTAGGTGTGCCCTTGGGCAGAGGACCGTAGGTCAGCCTCCTGCTCGTTTGCCACCGTTTCTATATAAAAAAGTTTTTAAGTGTTGCATTGTCTTAAATAAATTTAAGCTTCTCTATCAAGAGAAGATAATTATAGCTCAGTGAATGAAGATATAGGAGGCCCTTGAAATTGTACCGTTACAGCAGCGTAAAAGGCCGGCAACACAGCAAGCGCGGCTTTTTACGGGCAGCCGTAACCTTTTACGAAAGAGAATCCGCCTGCTCCATTGCACGCTATATCGTAAAATAAATAACAATGTTTTCTATGATATTTCCATAGGTGGTCCTTCTGCTCGGGTTGTGCGGCTGGTTCAACCGCTGCGCTCACTGTGAATCCGTTCGATGTGGTGAAAACTCGAATGCAAACTCTAACAAAGGGCAGCGGCGAACGACAGTACACCTCTATCTTAGATTGTATCACGTGAGTGAAGTTTTGTATTTAATATTCCTATTAATGTAAGGGATGCCTAGTCCACGGAAAAACACATCGCAACATGCGCTGGTTGTGTTGCCGGCCTTTTGTGAGGACCTCCTCCTCACTTACTCAGCGAAGAATCGTACAAGTATTATTTCATGCAAGTATTCTGTGAGTCTGTGGTATCATCAGTAAAAACTGCGATCGCCAACCCGCTTGCCAAGCGTGGCGATTATGGAAAATACCATCAACATGAAAAATCCGATAAATACCAGGCTCCCAAGGTATCCATGGAAGTCCGAACGGGAGGCCTATGTCCAGCAGTTGACGTACTGCGTCTGAAATGATGATATATATGCTATAAGTGTGTATATAATGATTCTTGCATCGTAATATTCACTGAAGCGTCATATTACAGTACAGTTCCGCGACGTGAATTTCACATGTGAAAGACATAGTGATTTTTTTTATTGGTAACTTATTTCAGAAAAACTTTGAAGTACGAGGGGCCAACCGCATTCTTCAAGGGCGGGGCCTGTCGAATGATTGTTATAGCGCCGCTATTTGGTATCGCCCAAACCATCTATTACCTTGGTCTAGCTGAGAACTACTTAGGCATCAAATAAACTCACAATTTGTTTCTTAACTCTATAAGTTTACAGTGCATTTAATATATCAATTTGATTTTATTAAACTGTGCACATGGCCCTTTTGAGATTGTTTTTGTTATATATAATTAGCTACGAAGCCGAGTTTAGGTCCATATAATCTGATGCTTTTGCTAGACTTAGACTATTTTAGTTACAAATTTACTATCTACATTAATTTATTCAGTAATAATTTTGTATGTAATGTAAAATATAATTAATTTTAATAAATGTTTTGTTACGTACTTTTAATTATGAAATTTTCAAATGTGTATTTTTAATACTTTAAGTCAAAGTTATTGCAAATGTTTGCAAGTTTTTGATCACCTAATGTTAGAAATCTGTTACAAAGGAATTTTAGTATAATTTATATTTAGCTGAATTATTAAATTTTAGTTTAAGCACTAACGTGATATTATTAATTAGCGCAATTATTATTTTAATGCTTATTGTTATTATTTTATTTTGAAAACTGTTACTTTTAACTTTTATATAAGTTTTAAATTCCTTGCTACTGTATACTACTTTTATTTAAACATGTTGCAATTTTGTATTTGACAAGCTTTGAATTTAGCCAGTAAAGCGATGGAATCGTGACCTTTGTAGGTATGTTTTAAAATATTTGCATGGCATTTGTTGATTATATAAAATAAATGTATCCAGAAATAATCAATTATGATGTTGACAATAAATATTTGGATGTCGTGTTAGAACGTGTTTTTAGTAAGAGTAAAATCAATGACTGTGTATTTTATGTATTACATTGAAAAAGGCTAATAAAATGGTGTTATTGTAGCGAGGAATTCAGATTTTGAACAAAATTGTACTGAAAGTGGTTCTAAAATGAAACCATATACAAAACATGTTTTTTCTTCCAATAGAATCTCAAATTCATATAAGCATATTGTTATCAAAAATTGTAATGAGTATGGTACTTTTGTCAATTGAAATATTATATACTGTACTTGTATAAGTATGTATTTAAAATGTATTCAGAATAAAATTCAATGAGTATTGATGTGTTACAGCTAGACATAATGCAATTTACTGTTATTAAAACTATAATAACTGATTTCCATAGAATGTGTAATTTAAATAAAGCTATTGTACAGCTTTACTGATTTTTTTTGCGCTTTTTCAATAAAAACTTAGGTAAATTATATTTAAATCAAATTCTTCTGAACTAATAGGAATGTTGTTATATTGAGAACATTCGGAAGCAACTGTATTAACTTTTAAATTATTCATTTCTAAATATGTACAACTATTTTGATATAGGATTTTAGCTAATTTTATGCATATTTATTTGTCATAGTTTGTCAAGGTGGATGTCTGTTATTCAGGTAAGGATTAAAGCAATATATTTGATTGACATTCCTTATAATAGTGTTAAATTGCATTTAGTTTTAAAGAAATTCTTCCTTTACCATGACAATAAATATAGCTGTTGGATGTTGTCAATTATTGAAGTCCTTAAGATTGTGTCCATATTGATTAGCATTTTGTAGAGTTGACTTAACTGGATAATTTATTTTATGTCGCGACTGTTAGACATAGAGATATTTGTTCTAGATCTAGATGTTCAATAAATATTGGTAAACTGTTAAAACGTATTTTTTATTATAGATATCTAACTCCCAGATTCAAATAATTCACGAAAAATTCATATATTTAAAATCCCTATGACTAAAATGTATCTTTTTATTTATATACTTTATTTTATCATAAAGCTAAACAGATGATATAAACATTTTTATATAGTAGTTTACGAAGACGCACTATTTCTTACTATAGCTAAATAGTATTTTTTAATGAGCGAGTTCATTCTTATTTTATCTTTACTTATGGCAAGAGCCTATAACCTATGTAATTAAAGCAATACTCTGTGTGATTTCTTCCAGTGTCGCTGTTTTAGAGACTTTCTCTCTAGATCTAGCGGATTTTTGATGTACTTACTGACTTATTTTATCGATCTTGCGACTAAAATAAATGTAGCGAATCTTTGTGATCAAACCTTCACCAACCCCAGCAGTGCAATTAAATTAAAAAAGCGGTTTTTTCGATATTTGAAAAAATCGAATTGCCACATTCCAATGCAGAAGTGGAACGAATTTTCAGTTAAATAAATATTATAAAGAACGAGGAACAGGCTTGCTCCATTCATATTATACTCCATGGTTTTTATAAGAAAACAGTTAAAGATTTTAAATAGAAATTGCTATAACTATACTAGCCAGATAATGTCCTAACCAAAACATCTTGAACTATTAAAAATCAATTATTTTTACAGTGGAACTAACAACTTTTACTAATTCAACACCATTAGAAATTCTCAAAGTCGAAACTGGCGTGGTGGATAACGAAATTTTTGCTTGTTTACAAATTTACTTTTATTATACCGTATTACCTTACTATAGAATAATTCAAAATATTTAGCTACTTCTAGAGAATTTTTTAATTCGTTTTTTTTTCAAAATCTAGCGACAAGATCTAGGGACTTTTTTTATTCCTAAGCGGCAACATTGATTTCTCAAGGCTTTGCTTTACGCTTTGCTTGGGTATTCTATAGTCTATACCTATTTACTAGTGTTGTTAGAATTTGTAATTTTTATTCTGAAAACTATTCTTCATTGTGCAGATAAATCATAAGATAAATTAAAACAGCTTTACGCCAATAGGAAAGTAGTTAAAATGACTACTTTAGGACCCAAAAAGGATGGGGGTCCAAATGTGGAATTTTTCCAATCGTCAGAATGCCTCTCACAATTTGATCAAATTCGTGTCTGGTTGCAAAAGAATTGTAAAAAGGTAAATATAATAAATCATCATGGAGTTAGTATTTATTGAATACTAATAAATGTTATATTGCCTACAAGCTCTGTCATGTTTTGCTCCGAATTGCAAAATTTGCAAAAGGGTTTTTGCAACAATAATTGCACGTCAGTGCTAATTTAATAAAGTACTTGAGACTGTTTCAGACTAAACTTTTGGGTTAAGTCTGAGTTTATTTTTATTTGATTTGTTGTTTTTGTTTGTTTTGATTTAATTGAGTTGAAAATTTTTAGCATGTTCAAACTGACCCACCTACAAAAGAAGGATTGGCACAGCTTGTTATTCAACTCATTCAATACCAAGAAAACAAATTGGGGAAAAACGCTTCAGATCCACCATTCCTGCGACTACCGGTAAATAAAATTGTGTTTATTTAGTTCCAATTTTCATTTTAGGTAAAAACAATCATTAACATTGTAAATTTTTCATACCATTTTGAATTTATTAATGGACTGGATAGGAAACATGATGTATCTTATATATCAGGTAAAGAATATATATACATACAGTAACAAAAAATTATACTTTATTACATTAATATACATCAGCATTAGGAAAGATGAACTGATTGCTATCATAACCTTTAGAACCTGTGTTTTCAATCGCAAATAAAGATCCTGCTTCAGGTTCTTGAGCCATCTGTACAGAATTGAGGTCCCTTTTACTTGTAGTAACATATAGGGTGGCAAAATTATGCCCACCCCAAACTACTGATGTCACTTTGGTAACAGGCATTTTATGTTGCTCCAAGAGTTTACCTGCTCTTGAATCTATTTTAATAACCTGCAAAAATGTTTATTATTTTTAGTGTTGTCAGTTTTCAATTCACCTATAGGCTTAAAAATTTCTTATTGGTTGACAAAATATTACCTTTCCTCCATCATAGCATGCCACCCAAAGATTTCCATCTGTATCAATTGTCATGCCATCAGGTACTCCAGTAACATTATTTGTTTGAAAGTCAAATAAAGTTCTTCTATTACCTGTTCATAGATATAACACAATGTTTATAGTATATATTTCTAAGTCTGTTTAATTATTATCTTAAATGCAACTATTACAATTAAGACTCACGTATAGATCCAGTCTGTACATCATAATCAAAAGCTTGAATGGTCTTTAAAACAGAGTCTATGTAAAACATAAATAGATCATCTGAAGTCCAAGCGATGCCATTTGATATTGACACTGGAACTACTTTTTCTGCAGGATTGATGTAATTGTCTTTGGTCAACATATATAAAGTACCTTGTTCTTTCTCTATACCATTTTCATCCTCTTTGCCCATAGTACCTGGAATATTTTTATTATTTTATTATATACCGGATAATGAAGCAGGTGGGTATCCTATATAGTAAGAGAACACCGCAGCCAATGAACAAGCGCGACACAGTCTGCGCATTGGTTGTATTATTGGATTTTTACGCCGCTTAGGCACTTTTAAGGGTCCTGATATCCTCACTCACTCTGCGAAACACAGTAAAAGTACCGTTTCACGCTGAGTATTCTGTGAGCCCGTGATATCACTTCGGACGAGCCGGCCCAATTAGTGCGTCAGTATATGCTTCAACATGGCTCTCCCACGTATGTGACAGTATTAAGACACTCGCCCGGACACTGTGAAGCCCTTCCAGAGTCCTAAAACTGTCCGGATCGGGATTCGAATCCGATACATCTTGCCTCATGGTACACTTTTAAAACCTAGCTACGAGGCTCTCGAAATTAAACTAAACACATAAGAAGTTAGTTATAAATCTGCAAATTGGGGTCATTCTATATGTAATATTTTCTCTGCTGAACATAAATATCAAATTACCAAACCACAATCTTCCTTGTGTATCAACTATGCCATCGTTGATGCGATTGTCGGGTTTGCCCAAATCAACTGCTGTTAAAAGCCTCAAAGCACTGTCTCCTTGTTCTGCATCCCAAGACAATAAGTAGAGTTCTGCTCGTGATGAAACTAATACTCTCTTTGGATAGTCCTTAATGGTGACGACTAGTGATACTGGGCCGTAAGCTTAAATTAAATTTATTATATTAGAATTCAAGCACAGAACAATTTTGCTATTTTGTGCTTTCTCAGTTACTTACGGCTGTCTTTATTGGGTATTTTTCCAGATTGTTGTTGTAGATTCAATGGTAAAATTAATTAGATTTATTATCGACAACATTTCATGGTAAATAAATATCATTAATTTGTAATAATACCGTACCAGCCAAGGCTACTATTTAAAACGTACCTATCTCCCTTGTAGTTACATTTCCAGTTTCAGCGTCGAGCCTGTAAATTTTTTGAGCAGTTATATCAGTCCAATACAACGCATTTTCGCTTTCTGCCCAATGGGGACCTTCGAAATGGTCACCACCCCGGACAATCTAAAAGAAAAATAGTAGTTAGAAAAAGGACAACATAGTTTCTCTCATAGTTTATGAGAGATGACTAACCCGATTAAGACAAGACGAATTTCTGGTCCTCTTTAGTTTTTAATTATTTCAACAACCGTGATGTATAAAAAACTAACTTTTTTACGTGGGTATCGAACCACGACGCTACGTACACTCAGCGAAACAGTGTTGATTCTTACGGCACAGTTATAGCTAACACATAATCACTTTAAAACTATGGATTGTGTATATTTAAATATAAATTTAATATACATATAGATATATCTTTATCACGACGTGTAGTACCTAAATAAGATGGATTTTAGATATGATGATAACTGATCGTATCTTAAACTGTCAAAGCCGCAGCTGTAGGCTCAATTGCATGAGTTCAGGTATGTGAATACACCATTGTATGAATACAGGTTGAACAACTTTTATACATTACACATACCTATGGCCTATGAACTAATAAATTATGATTATAATCATTTGTTAGGAAACTTATTGCAATGGAACTTAAATAAATGATTAATATTTTAAATAATTTGAGCATATATTATTAATTTTGTCCTCCCCACAACCTCAATAATAATTAATATTACTCAAAAACTTACATTTTTTATTAATGGTGTCGATGATTTATAAGCTTGAATTTTATTTAAAATCACTAGAAAACAGCATATATAAATCCATTTGAACATTTTAATCTGTGATATTAGTTTTATATGTTTAAGTAAATAAAATTGTTATCTCAAGCGACCGCCGCTGTCTGAATCCGAACGGTCAATAGTCATCGAAGTACAGAAATGAGATCCATGGTCATACTGTCTGTAGGTTGGGAAACCAAGAAACTATTATGTTATGAGTAGGCAATTCATAGCAATTACTGTGTTAAGGAAAACGAATGATCTGATCAGATTGATGTATTAATTATAATTCTTCAGCGGTAATATTTTTCGTAGTACTAAAGTAATTTTCTGGTTAAAACTTCTACACGATTGAATATTATGCCTTTATGCAATTATTATTACTAAAAGCCTCATACCTAGGTTATTTAATAAATGGCCATGAAGTGATAGGTATTAATGGGTATGAATCGACTTAATTTAAACTTATAAATTGTTATAATTTATTTGGTCTCTGATAGTGCTTGACAGTGTCGCACCCGTGGGTGAACATTGTTGAAACATATGCTGTCGCATTAATTGCGCCGGATCGTCAATCGACAGGACAATATGGGTTTATAAAATTGTATATGTAATTATTTCAATTAATTTTTTAAAGTTTCTATTTATATCAAAAAATAAATGTTAAAATTATACTTGTTCATGAAAAAGTATATAAGACACTGTGTACAATAAGGGTAATGTTAAAAAAAACTATAAGGGAAGTCAGAAATGATGTATTGTTCAGAAAATGATACTTAGGAGATAAAAACCGAAGATATCTTGAATATTAAGTGTTTATTGATATCGATGTCTTTTTAAATGTCTCTCTCTATAAAGCCGAAACGGTTTGTGAACACGCTGCACGGCCTTGTCTTTTATTTGTCAGCAGCCTTCCGTCGCCTTTATATTCTGGTGTTTTTGCTATTTTAATTAAAGTCTATAAAGATTTAACTGAATGATTTATTTGATATAGACGAAGTCATGCCGTGAAAAAAAATATTCTCTAGAATTATTATATAATTTATATTAGCTTCTAACACTTTTCAATTAACGAGTTCTTTTGCTATATATTTTTTTTGGGAAATGGATTTTGTGATATATTTTTTGAAACTCAATATTTGACTAAGCATTGTTATTGATATAGAACAGTTTGTCTTCTCGGGAAAGCCATTCTAACGCAATAATTGAGCCGGCTCATCCAGAGTACAACACGAGGTTACCAGAGGCTCACTAAGTCTTACCAAGCGGCGTAAAAAGCCGGCAACACAACACGGCGCGGAGTGTGGCGCGGTTGCCCATGGGCGGCGGTGTTCTCATATCTCTCACCATATAGGAGACCCAACTGCTCCGTTGTCGGCTATACTATAAAAATAGGAACTGTAGGAAAAATTCCACATTTTCTTTGCCTCCCAAAATTCAATTTGTAAGAAATGTAATAGTACCTAGTGAATTAAGGGAAATGCACATATATTGTCAAGGCTGATCTGATGATACTCAAGTAGACTTTTTGTATTAGTAGCACTGTTCGGTACTTCCTTGAAATTCAACAATAGACATGATTTATTAGCAGTTGCAGATTTAGAAACAACAATTGATTATTTTGCGAATCATTATTGCGGCATATTAGGAGTGCTTAATTGATTCTTTGCCGCATATGCATTAAAATATCTTTTTAAAACCCCTTTGTTTCATGGCCTTGTATTTGTAGTCTGGTGATTTTTATAAGCAAATACGTTTTAAAAGAAATTATAATTTAGTAGTGGAGAAATCAAAATTTTCTTTTCTTTATAATTCTTCAATGTATTTTCGGCTTTTAGCCGAAACAATTTGATCTATCCGAGATGTTTATAATAAAATGACCTTTTATATTACAAGGTTTACAAACGAAGAACTTGGCTGTGTTTTTGTATACTTCGTTGATTAAATTCAAGTATAAAAACTGAGTAGTTAACAGTATGGCTGATATTAAGATTTTCTTGTTTTCTATGAAAACCGTGGCAAACGAGCAGAATGCTCACCTAGGATACGCAGACATTGGCTCTTTACGGACAGGTATGCTCTTTTTGGAGGTATTGGTTTGTAAATAACTCTGCAGATTTACCCGTAACACGACGTACTGATTGCACGAATGCCGCTGTGTTCCCAACTATAGAGTCGAGCTGATCGGAAAGGATATTATTATACTATGTTATGTGTGTGTTTCAGATGAAAGTGTTTATGGACATGAAAGCGGGTGGCTCATTGTGCACTGTGCTAGCCACCATGTTCCGCTTCAAATCGGAGCAGCGGTGGCGCAAGTTCGACTTCCAGGTCGGTAAGGTATGCACCCATTCGCACGCTGCCTCTCACGCCGACCCCCACAGGCTAACAATGCAAGCACGACACTCGTACAAACTAAAGACCTTTCCATAGATGCTGTTACAAAAATAGAAAAGAGTGACGAAAAATATAGCCTAACTACGTGATCTACTATTGTGGGCTTAGAGAGACTCTCTAAACTAATCTATGTTCAAAGTAAAATTCAATTTAAAATGAAATATGTAATGCTTCAAGAAAATAAAAACATAATCTGTCTATATAATAATCTTCTATTCATTGTACCATATAGATTGGATTTTTTATTAAAAAAGGAGTTGGTTACCTGATATATTTCGGTTACACGAATAAGATTGACCATTTTCAATGTAGCCATTATGAGTGAAATGTCTATAATTTGTAGGGAGTGTCGTGTTCTCCATTTCAAACCCACGATTATGGTATGAATTAACAATTACATTACACTTTAGGAACGGCGAATACAATCTTAGTTAAATCACAAACGAATCCTACATTTCCCTTTTTAATTCTTCTCACAAAAATTATTTTTACTATTTTTGAGTAAACTATTTTCATTTCGGTTTTACTTTATATCACAAACCTCGTAGATTTAGGTCTTTTGAAGGTTAGTTTTTAGATGTTTATACGTTACGTCTTAGGACTTAGGTACTGTAAAAAACTATATTCATTATTGATGGTTTAGGACTCTTCATTTCACGCAGGGTCATTGGAGGTATGGGTTTTGATGTTTTTATGTAAATATTGTGAAAAATTCATAATTGTATTCTGTTTTGTCACTAATCTGGCTGCTACTCACCGATGTATGCATGTATGTATTTGTTTTAAATGAAATGCTGCAATCTTTTCACGGCACGAAGGGATTAAAAAATTGAAATGGACATTTTTAAATGTGTTAAAATTTTGTTAAACTGCTATAAAGTAATAAAACTTTCTGAAATAATTTTCCCTCTCGAAATGATATCTTCAAATTAATCAGTTAAAATTAATGAGGCCCCCTTTTCCTCCCCCACCCCGTTGCGCCCTTTGCAGAATCCGTCTCGCAAAGACCTGAACGTCCAAATGATGATGGAGATAGAATCGGCTCTGCTCACGGCTGAAGTGATTCGCTCGCCGTGCATTTACATTCGCCCCGAGGTGGACAAGCCAACCGCTAATAAAGTCAAGGATATTATTAGCAATCATCAAGTTGAAATATGCGGTAAGTGGATTTTATAGTTATGTGTATATTAAACCTCTTTCATACAAATAAAATAAATTATTCCTGTATATATTTTATACACACACAGATATAAATATAATGGCTTTTTACTGGTGACTAGAGATTTTATTATTATTAAGTTATTTCACCCGTGGGAGAGCCATGCTGAAGCATATGCTGACGCACTAATTGGGCCGGCGTAAAAAGGCGGCAACTCGACCAAAGCGCGATCTGTGTCGCAATTGTTCATGGGCGGCGGTGTTCTCGTACCATATAGGAGACCCACCTGCTCCGTTGTCCACTATAAAATAATAAAAAAACAAGAAGTAGGCCATTCACAATCACAAATTATTAAGTGAATACTTGTTTTATTTACTTCTTTTATATTATCTTTCTATTGTAGATGATGAGGAGGATGCTACTCATATAATCTATCCGGCGGTAGACCCATTGGAAGAGGAATACGCAAGACCTGTATTCCGCAGAGGCAACCATGTGCTGATTCACTGGTATTACTTCCCCGACAGCCACGACACGTGGGCGCAGGCTGATTTACCAGTAAGTGCACTTGTTTCAGCTGAGATTTTGGCAGACAGGGACCAAAATATAGGGTGCACATATAAGAATATTTTTTATATGTATGCTATCATTTAAAGTTTCGTCGCTTTCACCTCGATGTTAGTCGTTTCACAATTGAGCGTTTTTTAAGGTATTTTGTGCCGCGCACTACCTCTTTGTGGAATCAGCTGCCAGCAGAGGTATTTCCAAAACAATAAAACTTGGGGACCTTCAAGTAAAGAGGCAAGATTATGTAGGCATACATTCGTTATACATTTAATTTACTGAAATAATTTATTTTTTTAAATATTATGTCTCTCGGGTCCCGCGTCGCCTACCACTGCTGTAAGGAATGATTTACTCGATTTAATGTGTTGTAAAAGAATTAACAACTAAGTTTTAATCTGTGCTGTTGAACTGTTAAAGTAATTAAACTACGAATGTGTGTTTTTTCTCTCATCCTTCTGAATTTTTTTTTTTCATCTTTAGCTTTTTGTTGTTAAAGCAATTTGAGCATAATAATTTGGGGCTAAAGAAATTCAATATAAGTTTAAAAAATATATAGTATAGCGGACAACGGAGCAGGTGGGAATCCAATATGGTAAGAGAACAACGCCGCCCATCACCAACCGCGTCACAGTCCACGCATTGGTTGTGTTGCTGGATTTTTACGCCCACTTAAGTGGCATTTTTAAGGCCCTCCGATATCCTCACTCATTCAGCGAAACACATTACAAGTACCGTTTCACGTTGAGCATTCAGTGAGACTTAAGAATAAGAGAATAACTTTTTCATATTCCGGACATTTTTTTTATCTCTGTTAATCTATGGAAGATATGTTTGATAGATTTTATCGTATATTCACAGGTAGATGTGCCAGAGACGGCAAACTGGGACTGCAATAGATCTGAGCCGTACCGCGTTTCTGCCACTTGGGTGTTGGATGTACCGCATTACAACGAATGGTTGAACGAAGAGGACTATGAAGTCGACGCTCATGGGAAAAAGAAGGTAATTTGACAAAACTGTAACCTTTTTGAACTTAATGTACCAAAGAGTTGAGTTTTTTGTTTTTACAGATATTGCTTCTAGCCCTTTTCATTTCTTCACACGTAACATGGTAGTCATTTTATTTAAACTTTTCTGACATCACTATATAACTTCACTATAGCACTTTATTTTAATTGTACTCATTGCCGACAATTTAACCCTTAAACTTACCAATTATACACCATACACCACTTTTAGAAAATAATGTTAAACATGACGCGCTCGTTGCGATGCCGCCAAATACTAAAGAGTTAAGGTATGTTTTTCCATATATTACAAAGACTTTAATAATTAACACAATTCTTTAATAAATATTATAATACATATTTTCTATATAATAATTAGCAACAATATTAACCTTTTTATTGATTTCAGGTGCACAAACACCGCATGTCCGTAGACGATCTGCTCCCAGGAGAGACGTCATCGAAAAGTAAGAAGGGCAAAAGAAAGCGGTCCCCATCGCCGCCGCCGCAGAAACACAGCAAAAGGAAGAGGTAGTTATACTTTATTTAGTAGTCTAAGTTCAGTATTGTTATGCACTAGCTTAACATTTGTCAATTCTGTGATTTTGATAAAAGACCGATATCAGACTTAAATAAAAATGTGTAACATGTGTGTAAAATGTATGTGTGTATATAAGGTTATATGGATAAATTTTAGATAAGAAAGTCAAGCAAAATCTCATGCTAATATCGCTTAACAAGTCTATTGTAATACGATCTATCTATAATATTATCTTAATACAGTGTAAACTCTAAATAACGACACTGAAGGGACTGTGCATTTTATAGCTTTTTAAAGAGTTGTCGTTAAATGGAGAAAAAAAAAGGTGGATGGAAGACAAGCTAAACCAACTAAAGCCAATTGATTTCGACGCTTTAGGGAGTTTGTCGTTAAATCGAGGGAGTAAAACATGGAGTTTACACTGTATAATCTTTTAATTTACTTAGAGATAGTTGTTGTACATCGCCTGATATTTTGGTGAAGAAATACAAATTCCGTGAAATAAGATACTCATTTTATATAGTCTAGTAGGAGATCGGATATAAATATTATTGTTTAATAACTTAATCACCAAATTTTTTATTAAATATGTTTTGATGTAATCAACGATGATGTAATTTTCAGTCGCGGTGCCAAGAAACGGGAAAATGATGTTGACGAAGAAGAAGATAATGCGTCGAGAGACAACACCGATGTTGCTCCGACGCCGGAAGCCGAAAGACCTTCGGAACGTGAGTCATTTAATGCAAATCAACACAGCAGTCTTACTTTACTACCTTAATTAAATTACCTGGATGTTAGAGAATAAACTAAAAAAAAATATTTTATACCAGAGAGCAGATGTGTTTGTTTGTGTGTACAACAGACCAAATGTGTCTCCTATAAGGTAAGAGAACACCGCTGCTCATGTACAACCACGTCAAAGTCCGCGCATCGGTTGTGTTGCCGGCTTTTAACACAGTACAAGTACCGTTTTCCGTTGAGTATTCTGTGAGCCCGTGGTATCACTTCGGAAGACCCGGCCCAATTAGTGCGTTAGCATATGCTTCAGCATGGCTCTCCCACGGTTAAATTTTAATCATAAATAGCGTAGAGTAAATGTCTATAACACTTGCTAATTACCTAACAGTCGTTTTCGTATACTAAGAAAAGAAACTGAATTTATCTGGTAATAAAATTATTTCTTCGAATCAATCAATGAAAAAAATTAAAAAACAGATCATGGAGCATCTTTTTTCTAAAATTTGTTTCTGTATAAATAAATGTTTTAAGATACTTTTTATTACTTTTATTCATACCTCCATAAGATACAATAAGTCTACAAAAGATTACTTAATATTAAGCTACATGATTCTAGAATTCGTAAAGAATAATTTAATAATTATTCTTTAATTTCGATTGCCGCTTATTAAAGCGATTTTCGAATTTATTTGTTAGCGATCTTTTTTTAATAGTATTGCGGACTAACGGAGCAGATGGGTCTCCTATATGTTAAGAGAACACCGCCGGTCATGGACAACCGCGCCACAGTCGTGGCATTGGTTGTGCTGCCGGCTTTTTTACACCAATATCCTCACTCACCCTGAGAAACATAGTACAAGTACAATTTCACGCTAACTATTCTGTGATTGTGTTTCCCGTCGTAACAGTATTTAAACTCGTCTAATAATAAATACTGCTATTTTCAATCAAATTTCTATTACAATATAGAATGGTGTACATCATAAAGTGTATATAATGATGTATCATTAGTCTAGCTCCTAGCATACAATTTGGATGGTCTTTAAAGGCGTGTTTGTATTTACAGCAGCCCCAGCAACACCATCAGCTGCACCGGCTGCCCCCGAACCTGCTGCCTCGACATCTGAAGCGCCAACAACTCCCGCTCCCGCTATTGAGCACGACGACTCGCAGGGAAAACACAGCGATTCAAACACACAGGTTTAAATTTCCCTCGATATTTTTATTGTTGCATGTGATTTTATAATGAAAAAAAAAAACTGGTGAAACCGTCCATAATAGATTTCTGATAAGCACTTCATCAGTTTATTTAACATCGGCCACTATGTATGTCACTGTCCTGAGAATTTGGTCTCTTGTTGTGACTATAGTGAAATAAATATGTAATTAAGTTATATAACCAAATAACCTCCGCATAAATAGATGCTTTTAATTAAATTATTAATTTTAAAGTATTACAAATAAAAATTAACATATTCAGAAAAATTATGTTAATAAAATTTTCCAAGCGTGTTCCAATTAATCCTAAACACATTTATAATAAGCAGGCTTTATTATTATCAATATTAACAAAATGATTTATTTCTTAAAGGAGACAATTATAAAGGAGGAATTGGAAGACAACGTGACGGATCAGACACATCATATAGTAGTGCCTTCCTATTCTGCCTGGTTTGATTACAACTCCATACATACGATTGAGAAACGCGCCTTGCCAGAGTTCTTCAATGCCAAAAACAAGTCTAAAACGCCTGAAATCTATCTTGCATATAGGTAAAAACTCTATTTACATTAATATATAAGTACTGTAAAAACTAGATTGGTTTTATAATTAATTTATAAATAATACGTGAATACAAAAGGAGCCTTAAGAAAGAATGTACCTAAAAGGCCGTCAACGCATGCGGCCCAGCCAGGTTAGCCTTCTTTTTTGTATTCTATAGCGGACACCGGAGCAGGTGTGTCTCTTATATGGTAAGAGAATACCGCTGTCCATGAACAACCGCGCAACAGTCCGCGCATTGGTTGTGTTGCCGGCTTTTTACGCCGCTCAAGCAGCAAATTTTAAGGGCCACTGATATCCTCAATCACTCAGCGAAACACAGTACAAGTACGGTTTCACGCTGAGTATTCTGTGAGCCCGTGGTATCACTTCGGATGAGCCGGCCCAATTAGTGCCTCAGCATGGCTCTTCCACGGATTAAACTCCCCTTCTGCTCGTTTAGACAAACGAAGTGGAGATTATGACACTAGGGAGACCCCTATTGTCATAAAAAATTGAAAATTTTTAACTAATATATACTAGTAAACAAATAATTTTGAACTTTAAAGCATGGAATATGCTATACTTGTATAACAATTTATTAGTTTGCATGATGAAGTTAAACTTAAGTTTGTTTTAGAAACTTCATGCTGGACACCTACCGGCTTAACCCAACAGAATACTTAACGAGTACAGCGTGTAGACGTAACTTAGCCGGCGATGTGTGCGCAATTATGCGTGTGCATGGCTTTTTAGAGCAATGGGGACTTATTAACTATCAGGTTTGTATATTAACCGCCTTATCGCTTTATCTCAAGCAATACCTTACATATTCTGTCACTCTCTAGCTAACGTGCGTGTACTGTTGCAAAAACGAGACACAGCACTAAGAAAATATCTGTTTTTAGCATTGTAAGAAATCGGATAAGTTTATGTATTTATACCCTTATTAATATAAAGTTATGTGTGCATTTCAAATCAATAATAGGAGAATATATCAGTGCTTATATGAATCCTACTAATATTAAAAACGCAAAAGTTCGTAGGAATGAATGGGTGGATGTTTGTTATTCATTGACGCAATAATCCCTAAAAATATAGTAATCTATTAAAATATGTAGATATATAAGCTCATACATCAGAATTACACTACTATATTACATGCAGGCTATAACTTATAATATATTGTGTAAATTGGTCAAAATATAAGAAAAAGTGTCAGGTAATTTGGAAGCCATAAGTGGCGTACAGGGCAGGCAGCGTCTGCCGAGTCCACTAGTGAATAAATACAGTGGGATCTCGATAATTCGAATGTCAAGGGATATGGATGGATAGGGAACAAAAATTTCGAAATACACTGAATTAATTTGCTAAAACTTTGACTGGGGGTGCGTTAAAAGGTGCGGTTTATGAGAAATTTTTTCTACTTGTGGAGTTGTTTAACAACGATTCGATTTAGTTTTATGGTAGACATTTGTTTATATAAATTTAAATACACTTGAAAAAATTAAACGGATCTCGGCCCGGGATGGGACACGATCACCACGACATAATCACGACACCAAGATTTGTTTAGTTTTAGAAATCTTTTGAATTTTATTGCTATGATTTTGGAGAAGTGTAAGTAAGACGCCATAATAATTTACTAACTGCGGGGTTCTTGTTTTGGAAATTCGAGTTACAGATATTAAATATTCTTATCGACAACTCGTATGCAAATAACATTTTGTTCAAGTTACAAAGTCTAATTAATTGAGGTGTATTAACAGGTTCAGCAGAAAAGAATACAATTTTTTCAACTTAATGAAATCGAAATCGACTAATCGAATCTAAACTAATCGAGATTCCACTGTACCATCATCACATATCATATTACGGAGTGACAATAATTATATTAATGTGCTTTATAGGTGGAAGCAGACGTCCGTCCCACAGCTATGGGCCCACCGCCAACATCGCACTTCCACGTACTCTCGGACACGCCTTCTGGTCTCCAGCCGTTGCAACCTAGACCCGCGCTGCCTAACCCTCGCCCAGGTATTATCTTTGAATCGCCCATAGAAATAAGCAGCCATTATTACCATGACTATTATAGTCCGTTCGTGTTAAGAAAATAGTGAGTCATTTTATTATTAGTTAATTAAATCTAGAAAGAACTTAAGTTTCTAATTACTAGCTTTTTAATTCATCATCATGAGCATATTAAAGTCCACCACTGGACATAAGCCTCCTTGAAAAACCTATTGCGATCTTCAGCGATCTGGATCCAGCGGTTGACCGCGACCACCTTAGTAAGATCGTCTTTCCATCGCGTGGCGGGACTTCCCACTCCACGTTTTCCGTTACTCGGTCGCCATTCGAGAACATTTCTTCCTCATAATACTAGATTTTTATTTTGCTAATTTAAAACAAACGAAGGCTCACTATATTCTTAACGCGAACAGACTAAATGTGAAATTAAATATAATTTAATTGTATTCAACAAAAGTATAAAACTGCAGCTGGTTGAACGTCACAATTAGTCAACCACCAAGAACAAACAAAGCGAAACAAACTCAGTGGGTGTCAACTTTTGAATTCCGTGAGATACATAAGTAAATTTTATCTATATAATAGCGAATAGAATCTATATAACGTACATAACTTACCTAAAACTTCAAGCAATCAGAGCATACATATCATATATTTATATATTTAAAATATATTTTCATTCTTTAAAACCAAACATCGTCTACACGCATTGTATACCAATGGGACTTAAAATGGTATTTCTATGATAATTCTAGTTAGCTGTTAATAAGACATTTGTACAGTAGAGAATGCCGCTGTTCCGAAAATGGAAGCAGGCCTCCCCAATGGTACGGAAGCTGGGCCACCCATCAAATCTGAACCCAATGTCAAGAATGAGCCTACTGTAGAACAGATCGCATCGGCGCCGGGACTGAAAATGGATCAGGTTAGATTTATCTTAGCTTATTATAATATATATATATATTTATATTTATAAAAATATTTAAATTACATATCTCGTCACTCGTGGGAGAGCCGTGCAGCCGTGAAGCATATCTCTAACGCACTAATTGTGCCGGTTCATCCGAAGTGATACCACGGACTCACAGAATGGGAGGCCTTTAAAAACGCCGCTTAAGTGACTTAAAAAGCCGACAACACAATTAGTCCCCGAATAGTAGCGCGGTAGTTCATGAGCGTCGGTGTTCTCTTACCAAGTAGGAGAGCCACCTGCTCCGTTGTTCGCTATACGAATAAAATAAATGTGGTTTTATTATCTTAGATATACTTTAAGCGATATATATATTATACAAAGATTATCATATAGAAATGTTTTACAATCTTTGTTAAAATAATAGGGTTATATTATATTGAAACGGCACATTTTTTATATTGACAATGCAAAAATAGTCTTAAGTAAAATAAACCAGTCTTATAAAAATGGCTGAGTTTTGTCCCTTTATTGCCATTATTATCTATGAATTTGTTTATTTCAGTACCGCGGCGGTACTCGCGGTCGAGAATGGACCGAGCAAGAAACTTTACTTCTTCTTGAAGCATTGGAACTGCATCGAGATGATTGGAACAGAGTTGCCGCACACGTTGGTACTAGGACACATGATGAGTGTATCTTGCACTTCTTGAGGTTGCCTATTGAAGACCCTTATCTCAATGATAGTAAGTAGATTTTTATGGTACAGCGGAAAACGGAGCAGCTGGGTCGCCTATACGGTAAGAGAACACCGCTGCCCATGAACTACCGCGCCACAGTCCTCGCATTGGTTGTGTTACCGAATTTTATACCTCTAAAGCGCCATCTTTAAGGGCCTCCGATATCCTCTCATTCAGCTAAACACAGTGTAAGCGCCGTTTCAATACAATTACCATTTCACGCTGAGTATTCTGTGAACCCGTGTTTTCCGACATATTCTAAGATATATATTTTTATCTCTCTGCTGCTTTTAAAATACACTAAATATTAATCTAATTTTTCAAGAGGTTACAAATTGCGAGAAAACAATTTTGTCTTTTCAAAATACATAAGAAAATGTTATCATTTATTTACAATATAATTTCTATGTAAAATATCCCAAAGTATTTGCAGTTCCATACTGATTTTTAACTACTTAGTTTAATGTACATATCGTCATTTTCTTAATAAGGTGGAGTCCTGGGCCCGTTAGCTTACCAGCCGATACCATTTAGCAAGTCCGGAAATCCCGTTATGAGCACAGTAGCCTTCCTTGCGTCCGTCGTTGATCCGCGAATTGCTTCCAAGGCCACTAGGGCCGCTATGGACGAGTTTGCTGCAATTAAGGTAACTATCAACATCTTTAATTAAATATAAATTGATCTATAGAATTATTGCTACTATTTAAATATATTTAGCGGACGTCTTAGTAAATGAAACAGTGCACCTTTAAAGTCAAAACGCTAATAAAATAGATAGTTGTTAAGTATTTTAATTTACTTTAACTATATTTAGTTTAACAAGTTCTAGATGAAGATTAGGTCGCGTTAAAACTGTTTTAGTTTTGCTATAAAACATTTTTTTAACATAAGCATTTAAGTGTGTATGTTAATAGATTTAATTTGTAATAAAGGACGAAGTGCCGGCAGCTATGATGGAGGCCCATGTGCGGGCTGCAGGTGCTTTGGGGCCTCAGGAAGCCCTTGCCAGCACTGGAATTGCTGGTACCGCACCAGATCATCCACCTGGTAAGTTTTACCACAGAATGTAAATATTTACAAAGAGCTGTTACTAGTTTTGTATAGCTAAATTGGAATTGAAGTGTAAATTCGTAGCTTAAAGGAATCCTTCAAAATATTTATTTTAAAAAGTTGACCTTACATTAAATAATTTCATATCATTTTCAGAAAAGAAAGATAGTGGCGAGGTCAAAGCGGAGCCGATGGAAGTTGAGGGCGAAGGGAGTGCAGACGCGAAGGTTAAGGAGGAAGCCGCAGAGGGAACCCCGTCTACCGAAGACAAGGAGATGAAAGAAGAGGAATCACCGCGGACACCAGGTAATAATGATAAATTATAATATAACTAGTAGACTCGGCAGATGTCGTTCTACCCGCTACATTACCCACCGAGTCTGCCTTACGTGTTTCTATTAAATATTGTTAAGTTTACACAATAATTGTATTGTACTGTGCAAACTGTAATCTATGAGTTATTCTGATTAAGTTTGACTAAACTACGTTCTATATTTTCGCGTGAAGGAATAAAAAAACATCCATCGGAACAAACTTTCGTGTTTATTAAGCACAAATAAGTAAAAAACAGGAATAATTAGTGAAATATTATCGTCACTATAATTTGAATTTGATTTACACTTCGGTCTACGTAACACGTGGTTGGCTATGCTAACGCCAAAAATTAAAGAAGTAGAAATAGTTTAGTTTAGTTTAGAAGTAGAATGAAGTAGTTTACTACAAAATAAATTTAATTTATACTTTAGCTTCAATAACACGTGGTAATCATGTTATTGAATTGTAACTTATATGACACGGTTGTCGGTTTACTATGGTAGTGTAATCTATTGATTACTTACTCAATCCAGTCGAAAAGTATCGACATCTGTTGGAATCTTTTGGAGTTAACAGATAATGGTGACTGTCAATTAATTATAGACAAATAATTTGCAATAAAATAAAATTGCG
>DWCF01000330.1:0-50459 GCA_018230265.1 Delias oraia
ATGACAATATTTAATAGAAACACGTAAGTCAGACTCGGTGGGTAGTGTAGCGGGCAGAACGACGTCTGCCGAGTCTAGTAGTAGCGTTATAAAGAGTTGTCGTTAAATGGAAAGAAGAAAAGGTGGATGGAGACAAGCTAAACCAACTAAAGCCAATTGATTTCGACCCTTTAGGGAGTTTGTCGTTAAATCGAGGGACCTTACATGGAGTTTACACTGTATATGGCTTTATCGACTCAATAAATATGCCATTTTCAGGTCAAACCAGTCTACTGGATCTAAAAAAGTATCCAAAGTGCGTTGGCGCTGGAGGTGGTTTTGGCCCGGTGGCGGACGATGGTTATGGCGTCTCATACATCATTGTTGGAGAAGATATGCTTTTCTTCCACGTCTCTAGCAAAAAGAGCTGCCCAATTACGGTAAGAGGAATTAATTATAACTGAAATGGTCCAGCTGCTTAGTCCGAATAGGCATGACTTTCTTGCTATATAAAAAGTCTTTTTGAGCGCCTCGTAGCTAAGTGGTTTAGTAAGTTTACCACGAAGGGAGATGTATTAGGTTCGAGAGAGGCCGAGTTAGTGTCTTAATACTCTCGCACGGGAGAGATATGCTGAAGCATATGCGGACACTAATTGGGCCGGATCGTTTGAAGTGATACCAGGGGCTTACAGGATACTCAGTGTGAAGTATTAATATATGAATGTATACTATGTAAAGTACTTGTACTACCTTTCGCTGTGTGAGTGAAGTTATCGGAGGCCCTTGAAAATAGGCGCTTAAGTGGCGTAAAAAGCCGGCAACACAACCAATGCGCGAGACTGTCAAGCGGTTGTTCATGGGCGGCGGTGTTATCTTACCATATAGGCGACCCACCTGCTCCGTTGTCCGATATACAATAAAAAAATAATAGTAATAATAAAAATTGTAGAATATTTAGTATCTCTGTGTATGTCCTTCATCTAATCCAAAATATAATTAGTTGGATTGGCTTTTCAAACTAATGGACTTAAAGGTCTAGCTATGACCTAATCTTGTCTAGTTAATAATACTACTGGACCCAACACTGCATGGGCCCACTAAACCCGAAAAAATCAGTTGAGCCGTTCTTGAGTTATAAATAGTAGTAGTATATAGATTATATACTGTTGCTAATATTGAATACTTTGTTATTGAATACTCTGTTTTGTTGTTATTGAATACTCTGTGTTTCGCAGAGTTCCACGAACTTCGTGAAACAAATCGAAAGATCGCTGGTCGACGTGCAAGAACTCTTCTTCGAGTACAAGAAAATCAAAAAAGTTAAATAATTATTTGAAGACTTAACGGATTGTTATAGTCGTTAATTATTTTAAATTACACTTAAGTTTAACAATATGTATAGATCATAGTAACTTCTGCAGCTACACGCTTTTAATTTAACAACATTTAGCCACTTATTTGACGTAAAGCCTACAAACTGTGTTAATTCTGTGTGTTAATATGTGTAAAGTAAGGCTTAAATGTTTTTGCTTAAAACTATTTCCTATTGGAACAAATCAATGCAAGTTCTCTTTAGATTGACACTTAACAAAGCTTCTAAGCCGAGTTTGCAATTTAGAATGTCAAATAACCTTTTCTGTCATATATGTGTCTTTAAATGTCAATTATAGTTAAAAATGAGTGATAAAGTCTGAATAGTCTCCAAAATTGTAAGTATTCCAATAGCAGACTCGGCACTCTGAAATTTCATAAGCATTTATAGCTTTGATTAGTAATGATGTGAAAATTTATTATCTTTTAATATTAATGTAATACCGATATGTTTAGCATAATATTTTTTTTATATAAATATAAATCGTATACTTTAAAATCGTTGTAAAATTTGTATGGCAATGTGCACTGTTTTAAATTGTTTAGGGTTTTTTTAAAGTTTTGTGTCTTTTACATATTGATTTTATATCTTGTATATTTAAATTGTATTTACTCAACATTATGAAAGAAACACTGTAGAAATGCTTTGGATAAATTTTACTTTTTTTTGAACAACCTTAAGATTGAACAGTTTTATTTTAAACAAAAAGTTTTATCTAATAGCAGCACTATAATAGCTAATGTTATAAGATTTACTAAGAACACCAAATGTTATTTTCTTACAAATATATTAATATTTTTTAAAAGTTATACACTGGATCATTGCAGTGTTTTTGTCATCAAAATATGAAATACTTTATACATTTCTACATATGAAAATGGTAAAAATATATTGTAAAAAATATGTTTTTTTAGAAAACAAAATATATGTACTATTACGATTTTATTAACTATCATCGGTCTTAATTCAATCTATGATTCTTTATGATCTTTAAATACAATTTTTACAAAATATTGACCACAAATATTTTTCATATTGTTTTAATAAATTAAAATTATCTCACATATCAAAACAATTTTGTTACTCTTTTATCATAATAATTGTGGTGTTTGGTTATGGGTGTAGGAAATTTCAAACTAGATTTAAGTAATTCTTGAAGCCTTAAATATATAATATATGTACTCAGCTTAACCAACCTCACTTTAAATGAAATTTTCGAAAATATTTGCAATAAAGTGTTTTAATGTGTAGATACTATTTATACATTTTGTTCTGCCATCAGCAATGTTCTGTGATCACCAACCCGCCTGCCAAGCGTGGTGATTAAGGCATAACAACCCTCCCATGTTTGGAGGCCTATGTCCAGCAGTGGACTTGACAGGCTGATGATGATACATTTTGTTGTGTTGTTCATTCAATTAACTATTATTAGGTCAGGGCAAAAGTATTTTCGTATTTTTCATAGAAATTAATGTTTTTTTAAGTAATTTTTTTATTTATAAATAAATATAATATTTTTTTATTTATATATAAATAAAAAAATACTTAATTTTTTAAATTTCTATGAAAAATACGAAAATACTTTTGCTCCGACCTAATATATCAATCAAATATTTTTATTCGTCAAAATTCACTATCACTTGATAAGTTGTTGACGTCGTAAATAATTTATTTATCACTAACTTTATTACGTTTCCAAATTATTTCGTATAATCCGTTTATTCTGCCAGTGCAGAATAAACAGTAATAAACTGCACCACGACATTTTCTCTAATTATTTAATAATTTTTTATATAAATATTATCCTGTTAATGTCATATATTCTGTATCTGAAATAATGTTCTATTGATTCTTATGATGGCCAAAATATGTATTATATTGATAAAAATTCAAATTTTATTAATGTGGAATTACACCACACAATTGTACCTTATTTTATGATATACACATTTGTTGTAGATTTTCATTAAAGTTTGAATGGAAACAATGTGAATATTTAAATAGGCAATTTTGCAAATAATGTAAAAATATATACATATTTGGAAGTATATTAATAGCTAATATTAAGGACAACTATTTAATCAGATATACATTAATGTTAGTACTTCATATATAAATAAATAAAAACTAACTTTTTATAGTTTTTTTAATTATTCTTAAATGATCCTTAGATATTGAAATATTTATTAAAGTTCATTAAGAAAAGGCGACACTAGGGTTTGCAAAAATGCGTCTTTTTCAGTCCGGCCGCATACAACCGGATTCCCACCAATCCGACCGGATCAGGCCGGCTTGATCAAGTTAGGATGATTTACTTTATCTAGTATAAAACAAGAAAATTCATAGTATTAGATATATTTAAAAAAGGTATCATCTGTTGAATTTATTGAACGAATGAATATCAAAAATTATCACATGTATTAGTTTAGTCAACTTAGATACATGATTATTTTAATTATTATTAAAAAATAATTGTGTCATCTAAACGACTTCTTATAGAACTGCAAATGTAGTCTGTTGCCGAATTTGGCCATTCGGCTTCTATAATAGCTGTGTAGTGTAGTGTCAGCAAACACTCATGATTCACGAACAGCAGGCGGCTTTTCTCCGCTAACTCTATCGTAATGGAGCATCTCGGGGACGAACTATTCCAACGCATGAAAACCACGTGTAAAACATACCTACTCATTAGTATATTATTTAGCCACAAATTGTTAGCAGCGGATTCGATAATTTATTGTATCCGGTATCGGATCTGCCAGATTATCGGTACCATTTTCCGGATAGAAATCTTAGCTAACTCTAACGAAGATGCATGATTTTTCAAATAATGCATCACTTCAGTGTTTCTTTAATAGAAATCCGGAGGCAAACGAGTAGAAGTCTCTTCTAGGAAAAGAATAACACAGGAGGAAGACCTTCTGCGTATGCACACCTCTTGCGATTGCGTTGCCGGAGATAATTTAATATTTTCAAAATTATAGTTTACTCTCTCTCTCACTCTCTAGCCTCTACTTTATACCTTTACTACTAAAAACATGTAGTGGTCACAGTGGACCACAATGTTACGCATGAACAATGTCAACAATATATATTAGTAAAACCACTTGACAGATGACAGTTATCATAATGTTTGTTTGTATTGACAGATTGTGTAGGGCTATTACAAAAAAAATAATTATTGTTCCAAAAGATAAATTGTTAACCTGTTTCAGTTCGAAATATATTTTTAATACCACTCATTTGTAAATGTAATAATAGGGCATTAATATATTTTATATATTATCTAACCAAACAGTTTTCTAAAAACGAATTGATCACGATATATCTTGTTTGTGAAAGCCACATAGTACTTATGATAAATTATTTAACAAAAATAGCTAGTCTTTGCGTTGTCCGTAGTAGTAAAAAATGAAACACGGTCGTCATAATGTATCTTTTTGTTAGATTGATTATAAACAGATTATGGGTGGTTGCTACTTTTATATTATTTTCTAGTTTTATACTGTTCTGGTTTTATGGTTCCATATTCGGCACTATCGTGTTTATATTGGGATTTTCAGGTATATTGCTAAACCGTTTTATTTAATAATTTTATATATATACCATTAATATCAAATTTTTTCTTACAGGAATTCTCTATAATGCTCAAGATCTTTTGTTATACTATCCTAATGATCCACCGGATTCTAGAGCATTTGTTTTACAACCAAGTAACTATAAATTGCCTTATGAGAGCTTAAAAATTAACAGCAAAGACGGTGTTAAAATCCATATGTTCCTGATAAAACAATTAGATAATAGCAACCATGTACCAACAATGATATTCTTTCATGGTAATGCAGGAAATATGGGTCAACGGTAAGGTTATTATTTCATAAAATGCTAATTTCAATACTTCATTGAGGCCTAGCAACTATCTATGGCATCAAACTCATATCAGTGAGCTACAGACTGGCCGCACAGGCAGTCTTCAATCACATGACAGCACAATTTGAGATTCAAGTCTCTAAGAGAAGCCCTCGTACTAGTTGTGGCATTGCAAATTCTAGGTGAGCCCCGAATTAGCCTCCCTTGACCATGTTAAGCTGTAATGGCTGTATGACCAACAGCAAGTTAAACATCCCAAAAAAGAGATAAACCTAGAAGTGCTATATTTACTATATAAAATGTGAATATTTGTACACAATTAATTAACATAATTAGTACAATTGTTTCTATGAATGATATAACCAACTAGAAATAGTATTTGTTTAAAAAGTAACTTATTTTAAATAAGTTTATCCTTTAAATTTATAAATGAATGAACTAATAAAATATTTACTTGTAGGATTGCAAATGTATCTGGATTTTATCACAAGCTGAACATTAACATTCTCATGATGGAATACAGAGGTTATGGTCTTTCAGAGGGTTCACCATCTGAACAAGGGTTATATAGTGATGCTCAAACTGCATTTGACTATCTAATACAAAGAACTGATATCGACCAGAATAAAATATTTCTGTTTGGAAGATCATTAGGTAAGTTAATCTCAACTACAAATAATTACTTCCTTAAGTAAACCTATTTGCTTTACCATGTTATGCTGGCACACTCTTTTACAGGTGGAGCAGTAGCAATTGATCTAGCTTCTAGATTAGAAAACAGAAATAAAATATGGGCGATGATTATTGAAAATACTTTTACTAGCATACCAGATATGGCTAAAATTATTCTTAAATGGAAATGTTTATTGTGGCTTCCACAAATATGTCATAAAAATAAGGTATATTATATATATGTATAAATATTTTATATGTATATAAATATTTTCTTAAACAATTGTTTATAGATAATATTATAGACAAGTTTTAATATAATATCTTAAAAATGTATATTCATTAAATAAAACTTCCGGGTTATACCAGCAGATATTATTAATTTATACATTTTTCAGTATTTGTCTTTGAAGAAAATTGGACATGTTATCACACCAACACTGATTATATGTGGTACAAATGATGCATTGGTTCCTCCACTAATGGCCAAGGAACTCTACCTGAGATCTGGAGCTGTTTGTAAAAAATTAGCAGAAATGCCTGGTGGAGGTCATGATAACACATGGACATGCCGAGATTATTATGCAACAATACAACAATTTCTTATCAATGTGCCACCATTATCAAAAAACATTACCCCTTTTTTTGATAGTGAAGGTGAACTACACAAAGTTGTGCATGTTGTATAGTTAGAACTTGTGATGCGCAGAATTCGTACAAAAAGTTTTAGATTTTTTAAATATTTAGAATTAATGAGTACACATAATTGCACAATTTTAAATAATAGTGGTTATTTCAAATGTTTTGATAAATATAAACATTTCTGATTTGATATTATTTTGTCTAGTATTATAAAACTTGAAATGTAGACAGGTAGACGCTAAATATAGTACATTAACGTTTTAGTGCCAACACTATTTACTAAATTACTGAAATGCACAAAGCTTATCTTTGCGATAATTTACTTCTTTTTGGTTTTATGATTGTAAAAATCCAAGCACATATTTACCTATATATATTAGATTCTTGTCCAAATTTTTCTTAACCTAGTTACAATTATCTATATTTAATTTAAATAGAATTACTGTCTATAGCTTTAAAAAATACAATGATAAAATTAGAAATATTACTAAGTGATTCAATGTAAAATATCTATCATTTTATAATTGGTTAAACGTTCTATTATTAATTTTCAACTCAATTCAGTATGATTTTGGTATGAAAATAGTATAGTCTTTGTTGTTTGACCGATAGTAATATGATATAAATAAATGATATATTAGTCTGTCATTGTTTAAAAATAAAATATGATAATAGTTTTGTGAATTCGGAGACTGAAGACGGCTAACAATAATAACGTAACCCGTTTGTAATTATTAATAATGTAAATATGGTTGAATGTGAGTTTTGTAGGCATTTAATGGAACCTTTAAAATTACTTAAGGCTAGATTTTGAGGTTTTTTTGGTGAGACATATATATATCAGTTGTCAATTTTTGGATGGATAAAACATATCAAATGTAAATACATTTCTTGGATTTGTTTTATTAGCTCAGGTATAGTTAAGTTTTCAGTGTGTTATTTGTTTGTCATCTTTAAAATAATAATAGAACCTTTAAAAGTAAAAGATCATCATACACAATTCTCACATTCATATTAAAAAAACAAGATGTTCTGTAAACTTTTAATTATGCCTTACAAAAAAAAAATTGCAAAACTACTTAATCTATCTACTGATTTACAGTGGTAATTTTCATTGTAACCTCTTACAATGAATACTTTCTCTTAGTTGTGATTATATTTTGTAGGCTACATTTGATTATAAAAAAGCACTTTGAGGTCGCGCGTCGTGACAAGTACGATATAGAAAGTAGAAATGTAATTTAATGTAGTGAGAATTGAGAAAGCTTTATAATGTAGTTAGAGCAATTTCAATATCAGATTCTAAGCAATAAATAGAATATTCCTACACTAATTTTAATTATATTTGATCTTAAGATTGCCAATATTTGCCTTAAAACTATATACCTGGTATATTGCACATAAAATAAAAATGATTTAGTTTATATTTTGTACTGCCGTGAAAATTATAATGTTTTGACAAACTAAAAATTATTTTTCTTAACCTTTTGAGTTCGCTATATAGAAAAAGTAATCTTAATTATTTTTAAAGATGCCTCCTCAATATTAAAATTGAATCATTTTCCAAGTTTAGTTATTTCTTCATATTTTGTTACAAATAGATAACCATATGGATTATTGCCTCTTGTGACAGAAATGAGTAAACCTAATTCAAAAAAGTTTATATTGCTAATTCCTATAAAGTTTAAAATAGTTGAAATCGTCTTTTATTTCTCATCTGTGGGGTATAAGTAGATTAGCTTGAATAATAAATTTACCAGTATGCTTCCTAAAATATTTTTATTTCAAAGTATAGTATAACAAACCATGCACCATGCAGTTGATTACATTTAAATTTATTATTTTAAAGGGAGGTAGTAAGTAAAATTTCAAGAAAATAGTAAGTACGAAATATGAAGTGTTTGTATATAATATAATGCCAAAAAAACTAGAACTAGTTAACATCAAGTACACAATTGTGAAATGTAAATACTTAATGTCATGTAATGCTATCATCAGACTTATAATTTAGATAGAGCATTCACACTAAAATTATGTAACTAATTCTTTGAAATAATTAATTATTTACTGTTGCAATTTATCCAAGTGTGTAATTAATTTATAAAAGTGTAAATAGAAAATATGTTCCTTTTTGTTAAGTAAATAATATAATTTAAATGCAAAAACAATAAATAGCTAAGTTTACAGACATCAAAGAACTTTTAATATTACTTAATGGATAGATATCCAATCTTAACAAGTTATAAATAATAAAAGAAATACAATAACAACAACCAATATATACTCTAATATGCATTTAAATCTGTAAGTTGAAGTTATTGTATTTACTTAAAATGAGTTATAAAAAAGTAAATACACTTCGAGTCGGCCAACATTAATAGCCTATCCTATCGCATTTCGCGTTGTACTTACACACGATAATATTTCAATCCTTTAAAAAACTTAGGAGAAAGCAAAACGAGTGGAATAAGTTAATTGTCTGTTGGTACGGCACCACTGTCACTGCACATGGTATGATAACTTGGTACAATCACTTCACAGGAACTCATGAATAGCCGTGTAGATGGTCATTTCAGCGTGTGGCGCTGTACAGGTGGCACAGTTGAGTGTGTGGGCTGGTGATGTGGTGGCGTCGTACCAGGCCGATGGAGACTGCTAGCGACGCGCTCCAAACTCGAGCGCATCGTCTTCGCTGATGTCACCATGTCTCCACAGATTCAGCCGGGATGTCTTTGCATAGTCCTGTGCGCTGCGGTATTCAGACATCAACGCTGCGAGGCGGGGGTCACGCATTTTTTCCATCAGGACCAGACCTTCTTTGATCAGGTTCTGTGAAGACAACATAGATTAGTAAAACGTTTCTGCTGCTTGTGACCAATGTAGCTAATGTCATTGATACATTTAACAGACCAACAACATACGGCAAAGACAACACTTACCTTTCCAAGATCAACATTTGTGGTAGGATCCACTACAGTGACACTAGACGGATTGCCTCGGGTTTCCACGTTCATTAAAAGTTTCTTATTGAGTGTGTCCATTGAAAACGCGCGGACTGCTTCTAATCGATCCTCAGGGTCTGAAGGGAACTTCACTCCTAGTAAAGTATATTCAGTCGCGTACGCTGGTTCTTTATCTATACCAGCCATTAGTTGAGCCAAACGCGAGTAACTCACAATCTAAAAAAAATTGTATAACTGATAATATTTTCCAGATTTTTATAATTCAATATTTCTGATTATTTGTCGACAAATCTGTGTATATAAAATACACACATACTTTAAAAGATATTGAAATTTTAGAAAATTAAAACAAATTATTTTAATTGTAAATATACCTCTCTGTTTCCGTAATCGATGTATAATACTTGAGCTTTATTGCCTTCTATTATTTTTTCTATTTTCCCTCTGTACCATTGGTCATCCAATGAGAATCGGGCTGCACAAATTTGTCCTCGTTTCGGAATATAATTGCCAGGTAATGGAGCTTTCTTTTTTAATTCTGCGCGTAGCACGTCCATAAGTACCTCTAACCTCGGGCCCATTTCAATATTTTGAGCATATAATATTCCATCTTGAGTAATTTCAGTTATAATTACTTTTTCGTACTTTACCACACGGTCTGTAACTCTGGTACTAGTCTCTTTCTCAACTTTGGCAACTTCAACATAATCATTCCAAATACCCAATCGCTTGACCCGCGCGTTTTCCTCCGCGGCCCTAATCAGTTTCCCAAATTCTGTTGTGTCTACTGTGTGGTGCAAAGAAGCGAGACCTTGTTCAACAAGAGCAATCGACATATTCACATTATCTACCCATAACCATCCAATGAAGTTGCATGTCTTGTCCATCTCCACAATAGTGATCTTAACATCACGCTGAAGACATTTATCTTTTGAGAACTGCAAAGCTTCTTCACCAAACGGCTCAGCCGCTTGCATTCCTGGGCAGCCAATAGCTGGACGAGCTGCTCTTGGACAATTGATACCAGCTAATAGCAGTGTTACTATGACAGATTCTTTCGGCATATAAATTCTCATCCTGGAGCCACTAGCAACAAACTCAACCACTGCATCGATATTCTTAGCTCTTTTAAGAAATGGGTAGAACTTTTTTGCTTTAGCCGAATCTCCACAAGTGTCTTGAATTCTGTGAGCAGGTAAAACTTTCTTGGAATGAACACCTAATCCTAATTTTACTGCACTTTGCTCAGCTTCAAATAATTGATCATAATATGAACTTCTCTGGTCGTTATCATTTCTGTAGTAAACCAGTGTCGCAAGACCCATGCTGACAAGAGCTTCAGCAATATTACTGAAAATTAGAAAATTTAATCATAAATAATGTAACTTTTTAATATTATTTAAAAAATAAAAAGGACTATCACTTACAGGTTCCCAGCTATAACAGTGCAACAGATTTTCTCAGGGAAGTTATCTCTTGCTGGCTGAATATAATCAATAGTGACATTGATTTTTTTGCCTACCAGCTTCGTTCTGAGGTATTCACGGGCCTCATACATCCATGGAATATCATACAATGGTTTAAAACCTTTTGGCCTTTGTGATTGTTTTCCTTCTTCATCTCTAGAGTTCCTACAAAAGAATAATTTAAATTGAATTTTCATTACTTTTATATTCACGCAAGTAAAGGTAGTTAATATTTTAGTATAAAAATTTACCTTTCACGAGGTGATCTCACGCTCGACAAAAATATTTTTTTCTGCACATTGTGAGCCGTTTTCACAATCATCGCATCGCCATTGATGATTTCCAGGACTGTACCAGTAAATTCTTTATCCTTAGCTGGGATAATAGTGGCATTGCTAACAAAGTTAGCCCAAATTCTACTTTTCTCCTCCTTTGCAAGACGTTCTGCAGCTCTCAAGTCGGCAGCCCCTGTAATATACTTACTTGAAAAAATTGCTCAAATGTAATTTATTATCAACTAGTAGACCCGGCAGTCGTCATCCTATCCGCTACGAAAGTTACCGGGTCCAAATAGAAACCCTCAGCAATGTCCTTCCATGCTACCTCCCCTCCAATTTTCAACCAAATGAGTTCAGATGTTCTTGATTTATAAATAATGTAAGTAACATGACTTGTTTTATATATAAAGATTTATACAATTTATTAATTTGGATAAATAGTAGATAGAACCATTAATTGATTTTGAGATCAGCTGTGTAATTTATTTTCTCTATTAACCTTCACAATCCCTACTTCTATAGACTGGATCATCAACGGTTGTTTACTGCTTAAGCGTCGTAAAGCCGGCATCAAAACCAAACTGCGAATTGCGGCGTGGTTGAGAACGTGTAGCGGTAATATTTTCCAATCCGTAATATAATAAATAATTACCTGATTTCTTAACAGCAAGAGACCATTCGACACATTTAGCAAATCCTTGGCTCAGAAGTGCCACAGCAATATTTCCTTGAGGGTGAAGAATGGTACCCACAAAGTTATTATTGTTGACAGATTCTAAAATTACTTCAACATCTCTCTGCAGAAGAACGGATTCAAGGAAAAATTTAGCTTCCTGTGCATAAGGCTCTGCTTCTCCATCTTGCTTAATAGAAGGGCACTAAAAAATATATTATATTGTAAACTTTTTATAATAATTTAAAGTTTGACGCAAGTATTAATAGGGTCTCTGGACACACGTAACTTGATACTTGGATTTTTTCATAATAATACTTATAATTTTACTATTTTAATAATTTTTTATTTGCAACTTTTATGGGTAGGATAATTAATAGTACATATTTCAATTATATCTAATGTCAAAATGTTAACAAGATTTAGTAAAAGTGAGTTTACTTACTCTAATACCTGACATCATCATGGTTATGGGTATGAAATCTGGCAATAAACAAAGCCGTACGGTTGATCCATCACGAACATATTCAATTATTGCTTTCAGTCGCTGCCCTTCCATTTGGTTTACAAAATCCTTCAGGTTGTCTACTGACCATTTTATTTCTCGCACATGATTCTGTTGAAAACAAATTAGTAAAGGGTAGAACCAGTTATCAATCTTTTAAGAAATAATTTTTATTTATGTTTTTCATGTCTTGAAATTTAATAGACATTTATTTAAAACTATAATCTTTCAAACTATCTAACAATATAAGATAAATAAAATATCACCTGCAGATCAGTTCCCCATAAACCTTTAGCCTGGGCTTTCGCCTGGTCTTCAATTTCAGCTAACCTTTTCAAATGTGGTAAATTTCTTGCTCCTCTGATCTTAACTAATCCTCGTGAAAGAAGATATTCTGTTACATTTTCATCCTTTACAGGATCACTGCCAGCCCATACTGTTCCATATTCCCGGTTTACAGAGTTGGGAGGCTTTTCAGAAGTGAATACTACTTTCTTTCCTACTAATTTCTTTCTTAAACACTCTCTAGCTTCCCAAGCAAATGGCTCATCTGGTGACTCATTATCACTAAAATTATGTTAAACATGGTTAAGAATCATATTTTGTATTATTTGCAGAAAGCATTATGTCAAATTACCTTTTGTCATTGAAATTTAACATAAAATTAAAAATTATTGTGAGGTGCACATGTAAGAATACCATGTAGGTAACCATATTATAATTAAAACTTTCATTCAAAAATTTGCAGGAGCAGCAATAGAATAAGAAATCCCATATCATAAAGTGAAACAACTGCTAAATAATGTTATCATCATCTTTAAAAGAGTCCTTTTAATTATGACTTTCTTGAAAGCATAAAAGCAAATATTTAAAACAAATGAATTATGCTTATATTGTCCCTGGGTAATACTAGCATAGTAAGTAATAATTGACTTAAAAAGGTCACTAGTCTAATTGTTAAGTATTTTAAGAGATTTATAAATAATCAGTTATGTTCTTTAATGTAGGTATTTATCCAACCTCATTATAAAAATGAAGGTAGCATCTTTTAACTTACAATAAAAATGGTCATGCTACCTACTGCAAATATTGTTTTATTAATACAGCATTAACCATATTTTTAAAGTTTACATAAATAAATCAATATAAAAGATAAAACGCAAAGCTTTATGATTAACACTTAAATAAGGTATAAACCATCTAAATAATAAATAAATGTATTATGACGGTAAACATCATCTTCTCTAGCAAATTAGTTATAGGTATATTTTCTGAGGGTATTGCAAATTTGTACTTTTCAAATCATGGTTTTCTTAAAGTTTTAGCCTAAATTAGCAATTGAGCTCAAGATACTCACTTGTGGGGTGTCCGTTGGCGAGCTAATTTCGGTGCAGTAACGCCAGATAGCGAAATTACTTTCTCTGGCGGAGGACCACCTTGAGGCTCTTTTCTTATTATTATGGTGTCACCAGATAAAACCTAAAAAAACGTTGCAAATTAACTATATATTTTATCTTGTTTTCAAATTATTCTCGAAAAGTAAACTTGAAAGATGAACGACCAGTATTGTGTGCTATTAAAATTACTACGTTTCATAAATGACAATAGCGCTCTAAAGAAAGTTTAAATCCAAACAATTAAAAATATTTCGCCGCTCAATTATATTGTAAAATATTGATTAAATCAACAATATTTTGAGATAGAGAAGTTGTGAATGCGGTGCCAACAAGGCATATTGTACGAGTATCCATAAACTCTGCACGAGGCAACACATAGGTAGTCAGAATTAGAAAAATGTAAATGTAGAGGAAACTTTATTCTTACCTGTTTGACGATTCCTACTTTATAAGAATTGGCGGATTTGAACATTTTATATCCTGCGTGTTATTCTTCTTGGATCGTAAAATAATGCCGAGCAGATAGCAAGTGGGAAAGTAAAATGAGTGGCCGCTGGCGAAACGTGGCGGGCAAATAATGTTACTATCATAAAGAAATGTCGCTTCCTGTGATAATATTGCCAGTTTATAAATTCTATATAAATAATTTGCACTGGAAAACGCAGAGTGGGACGTCCCGCCACACGATGGAAAGAAGATCTATCAAAGGTCGCGGGCAACCGCTGGATCCACATCGCTCAAGATCGCAGCGCGTGGGCGTCTTTAGGGGAGGCCTATGTCCAGCAGTGGACTTGAATGGGCTGATGATGATGATGATATAAATAATTTATCCGATTACATTCCATCAGGTAAATAATAAGATTTTTACGGCTAGTTCATAATTTATGCTTTATTTAAATAAATTATTTCAAAATGCATTTTGTTTTTAATATCTCATAATCTTTACAACTATATAATTATAAATTCATATAATTAAAAACACAATTTTTCAGACTCCAAAAGCTGTCTTGAAGCAGCTATCCTTTCTAATTCTTTTCGTTCCATATCTCGTTCTCCTATTATTCTAAAATTACAGAATCCTTATATGAATATAATCTGGGTATCAAATGTCTATGGAGTCAATAAATTGTCTTGCAAAAAATTATGTTAGGATTGGTTCTCTTGAACACTTCAAAACACATTGCCATGAATGAAGTCATTGTCTACTTTCCAAAACCCATGTAGAAGAATCTTGGTTGGCTGCTTGGCATACAATATGGCATATAATAAATATTACGCTGGCATTCAACTAATTATTCCTAAATCTCCGTGGTTTATTAAATTTCGCCAAGCTAATAAATCCACAACTTCTATCATCTGCCGACAAGATTGGGTCAAGCTTGTACTCCAGTATATTTCCAGAATCAGTCCATATGCCAGTGTAGACTGGTAGACGGAAACATAGACCACATACTATTTAATTGATTAAAACTTCATCGTTCCTTGTATGATTTTCTTCCCCCTGACATAATAATATAATATAATCTATAATAATAATTAATAATATTATTTTTTTAATGAAAATAGTGAGGCAATTGTTGGCACTTGGTGGACGGAGGACTGGTTAGTCGCCCGGCTATGTATATCTCTATCCCTTGCTGGCCCATAGGTGCGTTGCCAGTCTTTTAGGGGTCTCTTGCCAATTCTGCCTATTGTATGGTCCCTATCAATAAATTGCGTAAAAAGAGCGCATCCCATCCCAATCGGCTGACCTGCAGTCCCAAACGCGACAAAAGCCCTTAAAGCCGAATCGTGGAGGGCGCCCAGGTGGCACTATACTACCAGTATAAAGTAAAGATCTGACAGAGGACGAATTATGTTAACATTAATCTATTGTTGGAATTTTTATTTTTATTGATCTCACAAATCTATATAAATAAGTAAAGAATAATAAATAAATAAATAAATAATTTTGTGATCGCTAGTCACAGAGATCAAAAAAAGAGAAGAAATAAACTATCACTCAGTTTGACAAACTTGAAATGTTAATTTTGACATGAGTCTTGAAGTTTCCTGTTTTATTATTTATGTTAACTAATATTTGAACATACAATATAAAATAATATATTTTTCATTTATACGGAAATAACACCAGCCCTACAGTCAACCTTACCTGTACGCGTTATTTAGCGACCGTGGCGCCCATCGGATGCATTGGTTAATTCCTGCCAGATGAATGAAGAGGCCATGGCGACAGAGCAACCGACTATAACCATACTACTAGCCTGGCAACTGATTGAAGAGGTAATATCGGCCTTGTGAATAACCAAATAACCCCTAAGATATATGGGCAACAGGAAACCACTGCTTTTATTATTTCTAAAGCATGGAAAGTTTCAATTCTCTGAAGGACCGACTTTAGAGATAGACATACAGAATAGGTTCTACCTCAGATATACAAGGATTCTAGGATCAAGATTTGTTTGTCAAAATTATCTTATATTTGAGTAATAGTATACCTAATCAAGCAATGCAATGATGCAAATATTTTTTTTGTGTAAGCTCTGTGTGTGCCTTTCCGACCACTATGAGTCGATAAATAGACAAAGGTTAGTATTTACGTTACTTTTTATTATTTCTACGCAGTTACTTTTCATTCTTCTTTGGTGTTATCATTATTTGATGTTTTGTAAAATTTTTACGTAACTTGCCTATATTAAAATAAAAACCAACATTATTAGACTTATAAAACAGATACTGAAGAAGAATTTTTTCTGTTATAGATCAACCATCCAAGAAACATCCATGTAAATACATCGTAATCTATTGAAGACCTGTTTGTCCTAGCAATTTTAATATACCAGGAACCAGTAGTTCTACTTATATACATGAGACAGAACTAACAGAAGATGCAGTCTTCCTATCAGCAAAGAAAAATTTGTGCAATTTACCCTTTCTCAAAATGTTGCACCAAATGCAACAAATTCTTATGTGGTGAACAACTTGATATTTTTTGTCACAAATGTATTAATATTTTAAAATGCATTTAAAAGAACAGGTTGTACCAGACAAACATGACAGGAGACGATGTAATTGTAAACATACAATGAATGTTAGAGAAGAGAATGAACAGTTTCCAAAACTAACATCAAATTATTTGTTTTGGAAACTTGGTAGGATCTCAATTCAAGACCTTCCTTTTTACAATTACAAATTTTTATTGTTACATTTTATTCACATTAAATACTTTTTCTTTGTCAATGGAATGACTTATTATTTGTTTAAAGTTCTTATTTTTTGGTTTTTGTGATTAGCGATCACAACTTTGCCAGTTGCAGCATAATGATATTTACATAGATAAAGACATAAAAGCAAGCAAGAACATAAACAAAATTCAACAGAGAGATACAACTCCTACCCATGAGCCAACATTTTCACCAAAGAGAAACATAAAGAGAACACATTATAAATATAATAGGCAATAAATATAATATATATGTTATTATATTTACAACTTAGTATTATTCATATGTAAAAATTTACAAGGCATAAAATTAATTAAGGGATTTATGTTTTATAAGAGAAGAAATACATTGTGAGGAAGTAGGATGAGGAATATCAGGGGGGAGGAAATCTATGTTTCCGCCTTCCAGTCCACACTCAAATATTGATTTTGAATCCTTAGTTTGGCCAAAAATACTAGAGGTCACATGACCTTATCTGAGTCAATAGATGGTAGATGTGGTGGTTTTGTTTTTGTCTTGTGGAATTTAAAAACCATGGAGTATTGGGAGTATTCAATTGAATGTCAGCTTATATTAATTTGATGGCATTCCAATCATCCACCCAAGATTCTTTAAGGTGGGTTTTTGGCAGTAGACATACCTAAATCAATAACAATGAGATTTTTAAAGTTTTGAGGTCAATTACATCTGACAATGAGAGAAGTGTGAACTATTGTAGTATGTATATATTATTACCTTCACTATAATATAATTCCTTTATATATATTATAGTAAAGGTAAAAAATGACTGTAAACTTGGAAATATTCGCTAGTAAAATATTTTGTCAGTTTCTTCCAATATAAACATTAAAATATTTTTTTTCTGTTTTTTTATTGTTAATTCTCAATAATAAGGGCAGTTTCTAAGATGTACGAGTTTGTAATTTAAAATATACATGTTATTTTGAGCAGATTTATAAACCCTCATATTATATAAATGTTACTGGCCATTAATCATCCCCAACAAGAATATTAAATTCAAATTCAAATTATGAATTCATAAAATGACAATCACTTTCTTCACGTTTTGTTCGTTAAAAGTTTGATTCGTACTATGTAATATTTGCCGACCGTAATCTTTACTGACCTGTTATTTTTTATTTAAAACAGTGTATGATCTTAACAATTTTAAGTTGAAGAAGTGTTAGAATGGCTAGTGCAGATTTTAGAAAGGACGTAATGCCTGTTCGCCCTAGAAGTGTCTATACAGCACATTCGTATAACCAGGTAATTTCGTTTTTCTTCCTTCAATTAATATTGTTCAGAAATCCATGGTTTTTCTTATACATTATTATACAGGTTTGTACCTATTCCCATGATTGAAATCATATTAATATGAGGAAAAAGTATCCGTTTCATTAAGTATACGTATTTAAAAATTCATACGTTTTATCTTAAAATATTATTACTTCTATTATTAGGATTAATAAAAATACTAAGTTGAAACCTTTCGCGTTTTGGGAAACATCATCAAATTCTTCGTTATCAAGTTAATTAATTTATAATTTAAATATAGGAGGAGTCAAATCTATCTGCTTTCCAAGACTACAGTAAGTTTCTAGAAGGCGGCCTAGGGCAAGCTGAATTAGTCGGAGCGACCGCTTGGCAGCCACCGTGGCGCGCCCCGCTTCAGCGCAAAGCACCCTTTTACCCTGGCGACGACATTTACCATGCTGATACTTGGAGGGAGCTCGAGGTTAATAAATAATTACGTATTTAAGATAATTGACGAGCGGTGCCTCTGTGGCATGCTAGCTTCCAAACATGTAAATTGATTGGGATCGATATACTCGTCGACATAAGTTTTTTAAGCTATTATTGATATAAGTTTTGTATGCTGGTTAAATGTGTTGTTGAAAATTATGTAAAAGGCTTTTTCATCGTATTTCCCATACGTTGTCTATTAAATTTCATATCCATTATACAGAGAAGACAGATATGCATGCATGAAGTGATGGGTATTAGGTAGTTCATGTGGCGTTTTAATTGCCCTATCTGGTCTACTACAGATGAGGATTGATGCCAACAATTGTTCTCATATTTTCTTGATTTTAAATTCAACTTTATCCGATTTATAATAGCAAAAAATAATTTATGTAATCATTTTCACGGTAAATTCATTCAGAACATCAATCGCTTCATTTCCTATACAAGAAATTAAGAACTAGCCTATGTTACTCCAAAAAGTCGGAGTTTCACACCGATACAAGACCTTTTTAATTGTGAGTAGAGCACGAGAGATTCAACAAGTAATCAGTCTTCTGTTTTAATAAAGGTAATTGAATGCGATTACCGTCACACTTGCTAAAAGATAGCTTTTGTTTCGTTTAGGTAACGGATGTGGTTGGAGGTGCTGGCTACAATGCATCTGTCACACCGCACGGCACTATATGTCTACGCCTGCGGGATCGCGTCAAGTGAGTTTTGTCAACTAGTTTTTTTTCAACTTAGCAACAACTGATGTCCAAATTCATCAAAGTTCTTTTAGATTTGGGAGTTTTTTGGTTACTGAACAGGTCTTCTGTTTTGAAAGTATTTTTAAAGTTATACAATTATGTGTGTATGTCATTCTAATAAATCCCAAATAACAAAAAAATATGAATAGGTAAATATCGGTTATGAGAAAACTATTGTTCATATTAGTTTCAATAAAAGGTGCCTTAACCGGGTTAAAACTTTGTCTTAAAACGTAGAATTCAGTTAGGGTATTTGGTACACTTATCATAGCGTTTATCTTCGCGTTGATCTTCGGACATGTTTCAGAGTGGATATGACGATTGATGGCGCCGTGCGAGTGACGAATGCAAAGAACAACATAATATTGGCCTTATCTCGTTCTGGGGCCGCAGCAGCACTCATTCACCCTAATGGGAGAGTCTACCATTATGGCTCACGTGTAGAGATCCAAGCGCGACACCAACAAGGAAATAATAAGTAAGATGTTATGCACCCGTGGGAGAGCCATGCTGAAGCATGCTTCACTTGTGCTCGTCCGAGGTGATACCACGAACTCACAGAATACTCGTGAATTTGTACTGTTTGGCTGAGTGAGTGAGAACATGTGAGGCCTTTGAAATTATGCCGCTTAAGCGCCGTTTTAATAAGCCGGCAACACAATGAAACCGCGGATTATGGGTTGTTTATGGGCGGCGGTGTTTTTTCTTACCATATATGAGACCTACCTGCTCCGTTGTACACTATTCCATAAAATAGATTGATACTATGTTACTTCGATTAATTCGGTCTAATATTTTAAGCTAAGGAGTAAATGCCTCTCAGGCACCAGTCAAGACGTTAATTGTATTTCTATGAGCATTTGCATTGCAATAATTGTTCTGTCAAGGTACGCCAAGATGTGGTACAAGGGAGTTTCATTCACTGCAGAACAGTGCGCGTTGGTCTATTTGGTGGATGCTGCCGGGACTCGAACTACTACCGACACCTTTCTTGATATGAGCCAGGACTTTACTCTGAATGTGTTTTATAAGTAAGCCTTGCATTAGTTGCTATTTAACATCTCCAACGATCTTTTGTAATCATGTGTTTGAACAAAGCTATAACCAAGAAGAATAGACTTAACAAGAAGAGCATAATAGCATTTGCTAAATGGAATCGGACGAGTTATTCTGAAACGAGCCTGTTTCTTTGTTATTATTGTTTCTAACTTGGATACGTTACGTATTATCAATAAGATCGAATTTTTTGTTTGTTACCTCGCAGATGTTACCAAATGGATAATTTGTTATTATGTCATGCTCATATTTTGCATGAGAAACTGGTAGTGGGATTTCACATGTAGGTACAAAAGTACCGTATACAGAGAATTGATATTTTAGATATATAACTTTAATTTAGTTGATTATCTCGTCTCAACATGTGTTATATCTTGAAATACAAAAATCACTAAGAATCGGTCACAATAAACAAGTTATATATTTAAGAAACGTTTCGACTAGCTTAGTGTGTACATGTTTACGTGGTTCGTGTTTCTTTAATGGCAACGCTCTGTAGTTCGTCCAGCATTTAACTTTGTCACGTTTACTTCAATGTAGTCGCTGGACCTCATCCGTAGTGCCTTTCCCCCACTGTCAGTATTATTTTTTATAATTTTCGTTTTAGGCAAACTATGTCAGCTCATTTTAATTGAATTGTGTTTTAGGAAAAACAATTTTTTAATAATTACCTAAGCTTTTTTTTTTATTGGAAGCGAGTCGCGACACGGCCCTTCATACGTGAACGAGGCGCTATCCCTACTTCAAGCTGCCCAGTACTGGCTTACCGATGATGGAATTGATAACTGGATCATTAACAACGTCCGTGTCAGCCAGACTGCTGATGGACTTGTCAGGTTCATTGTTACGTTAAATATTTAGGATATTTCATAATTGATCCACTGTGCTATATTTGCTTGCGACATACTGGTATATGTAATTCGCACAAGGGAATCTTTTCCAGTCCATTTGACGCCACACTAGAGTTTTGGGTAGCAGAGAATATTGTAATCTTTTGAACACTTAATTTAAGTACTACACGAAGAAAAATTTAATCATTTTAAATGTTTTTATTTAATTTTGTGGCTTTTTCACATCGTTCCCGTACCTACATCCAAATTGACAGTTCGTTTAAAATGTTTGCACAGAATTCACCGCTGCAGCCATAAGTACCAGTTGCGAACTAGTCCCAGTAATGGTTCCGCATCTATAACAAGCCCATTTCTTCATTGCACCGCGTCTCTTGGCCAGACTCAACATTTGTTTGTGAGGTAAGTATGTTTAATATCTTGTTTATAGTTTCGTTTACCATTTACAGATGTAATGCTTAAGTAATATTTATACGACAAAGTCATGTCATATATCCGATTGTTAGGTTTGTGCTATTCGTATTCTACAAACGAGACACGCCGAAGGAACAACGTGATGTGCGGTTCTGATAATTCTTTTAATTTCGTATCACGTAGATATAATGTAGATCGGCTTTTTAACAGACGCGGAGAAAGGCGAATGCACTTTGATGGGAACTCTTTTATCGTTCGCAACGCGGGCCATTCTGCCGGCTTCGACGACAAGAATCAACTGAAGGTGTACTGAACTCTACACTCAGCACACAATTAACCAATGTTGTACAGAAATATACTCAACGTCTTTGACGATAAAATAGCAGCGACAAGTCATTTTCAAATTGCGGTGTGTTTTATATGTGCAGATTGGATGCAGCATGTGTGATTTTTTTGATAGCCTTTTAAACATCGCCAAGTTCCATCTTAATCATAGTGCATAAGATTACAGTATCATTTAAGTGTGAGATCACCAATGCTGACGTCCAGTTTTCGGGATATTTTTTTTTCTACCTGCAGTGTGGATTACATATAGCAGTGACATGTTTGCAACACTTTTTGATGTATCTGTATATTTTTACTTCTGATTTTTTAGAGTTTTATAGTTCTTTGCGTCGTTTTGTAAATACAAATGATTTGGTTCTACAAACAGACAACTTATGAGCCAGTCGTTGAATCAAAAAAAAAAACGGCGCATTGAATAATAATGTAGCTTGTATTTGTTTAAGTTTTGATGTCTTAATTGTGAAATAAACTCAACTTATTGTTGGACTTATTTTAAATAATTTATTAGACAGCTCATAAGTGACAAAGAACTTGGCGATATTTATCAGTTTTTTTTAACTTTCTCGATGCTTGTCCTGTCAATGTGAACTAAAGTAAAAGTATGTATAGGTAATGCAACGACATATATTATTAAACAATTGATAATAACATTTTGAATTTTATTTGACGCGCGAATTTAATTAGCCAATTATAGCGATTAAATGCCATCAAATCGAATCCGTTTAAAATTTTGTGATGGGACTGTCGTACACACATGATAAATAGGAAATGGTAACTGTTGTCACTAAGCAGTTTCTGGAGTGTGTGTAGCGTATACCTATAGTATAATAGTATGATATCAATTTCAACATATGAACTATGCTAAAATTAGATCTTCGAGGGAAATGTTTACCAATAATTGTGGCACTAGGCTTCGTCATGAAGCTCTTTGCTGAAACGTTTTTTATTCAAGAAAGATTTTGTAGTGCAGCAGTAATTGTCTACAATAAATAATGATAGTAAATATAGATATATAATATATATATATAGTATATAACATGTTAATATGTACGAACTAAAGGCCTCGTACTTGGGAATGCGTTTAAATATGTATTTGATGAATGTAGTTGATCTCTGTAACTTGAGGTTGTTCAATGAATGGAACCATTTTCTCCTCGTTTCCTACTTGCGTCTCAATCAATTACATATTGCATAAAACGAGTCAACTAGGACTTACTATTTTTTAAACAACAAGCTTGTGTATTAATTCCTATAAGTGATTGCAACGTTCCATCAAGATAAATTCTGTGCATTGTGCATGGACAATAGAGACCCGTTAGGAGGAAAAGAAGAGTGCGCCCGCCATCACACACATCTTTAATGCAGCAAGTAGCGAAGTAGCTCTAGAACGGTCGATAACTTTGGATTCTCAGTTGTAATGTTAGGGCTGCCTTAGAAAATAGATGCATGATAAATGTTTTAAAAAAGGTGTAATCTCCTATGTTTCATTAATACAGTTTTATTGAAAGTGAGTTAAGGTAGTTTGCTGCAATGTTTTATCCCTTGTGGACTGCCTAATAGAAATGGGTAATTGTGACAACCCTAAATGAATCACATTGTAGCTGCTATAGCTAGTAGGTATCGATCGGCGTGGCGCGTCGGCGGACCGTTGCCGACAGTGGCGCCGCGGCATGGCTGCCGTTCGTGAAGCCGCCGGTTACCCTCGTGTCTCGGCTGAACTGTCAAAATAGCGTGACGTAACGAGTGTGAAGGCGCACACGGCAATCGCCGTTCGTTGAGTGCGTTCGTGTTGTGTGCATTATGCAAATGTAATCCTAGCTCTCGTCCGCTACACTAATCAGTAAAGTCACGTTTATACACATTGTAGTGGAGCTGAGAGCGGCGGCACGGGCCCGGCCGGAGGCTGAGTGCGCTCCTGGTAGTATCGATCGCATCCCGTCCTGTGTGACTGTTCAATGTTTATAAACAGCCGGTCGCATCTATTTCAACTCCCTAGTTTTTGATATGTCCACTTGAGTCGGGACAAACGGAACGGCTGATCCTGAATGTGATATGCTCCAGGTAGCTGATAGGATATAGTTCAGTGCACGTATGTATGTATCTTAGTTGAAATCTGTTTTATTTCACTTATACAACGCTGTAGCTACGCCAGAGGCACGTTAATGTAGGTGCGATGATTCTATAAATAATATAAATGTCATATAATTTGTGACGCGGTAATAATTTATGACTTGTTTATTTGATAGGAAACGATTGTGCCGATTAATTATTTATGATGAATCTTGTACCACTGCACCAATATACGTGCACCAGTAGTTACGTAGGCGTCGCTGCACCGGCCGAGCCGCAGCGAAGCCTGCGACAATTTGCAATTACGCAATTGATTTTAGCTATTTTTCAATGTATGGCTGCTATTGGCTCAATATTTTAAAATAATTATGTATATAATTGTAATACTGCCTTTCATATGTCTTGTGCTTCTAACTCCGAGTGGCTGAAACAATATTAAACCAATAAGAGATGCGGTTGTTTTTACTTCAAATTTAACAAGAAAAAATAACTTTCTTTGATTGACTTTTATAGTAGTTAATTAATAAAAAAGACACAACTGTTTTTTATTATCAGCAGCTCATCTGTTCAAAGCCTTTGGGTTCAAAAGTCGTAATATAAGGATTGATCATTTAAAACAATGACGTCATAGCATTAATATTTTTTATGTAGCATTTTTTAAATAAAATTCTATTTTACATTATAACATTTGAATATATATGATCTCATCATGATAAATGTTATGATTTCCTATTTATTATTTATTTATCGTCTATTCAGTTTTATATCTTATCAAGAAAATATATACCTATCTACGAGTGTCGTAATGTTTTGAATATGTACATATACATACATTAGTAACTACATTATAATATACATAATAAAAAAAAATTAAAGTGTTAAATTTCTTATTCTAAAGTTAATGTGAGTTTACGGGTTATAATTGTTATAAGAACTGCATTGAAGATACACCACCATAGGAAAATAGGATTTCAATGCAGATTGTTAAGGTTCATTGTTTTTTTTATTTTATAGGAGTCAGTGGAGTAGGTGCGTCTCTTATATGGTAAGAGAATACCGCCGCCCATGAACAATCGCGCCAAAGTCCGCGCATTGGTTGTCATTTTACGCTGCTTAATCGTCACTTTTAAGGGCCTCCGATATCCTCACTCACTCTGCCAAACACAGTACAAGTACCGTTTCACGCTGGGTAATATATGAGCCCGTGGTATCACTTCGGACGAGCCGGCCCAATTTGTGCGTCAGCGTTGTCTTCTTACATCGTCTTTTATTAGTATGTATAATAGTTAAGATAGATTATTGTTTTATTGCATTATGTGGACAAAGGTGCGTAAGGACACGGTTTTTATGTAGATTACATTTTCTAGGAACACCATTTACCTGAGGTCATGGCTACTGGGGACTGTGGAACTAGACAGGACGTATTTCTTATGTTGCTGTTTGAAACTAGTGTATATTAAACGTAATCTTCCTGTTTGTAAAAGATCTGTTACGGAACTGCGTGGTGTAACTCTCATAACCATATTTAATTGTTGTACGTACATCGAAGCGTTTAGGCTTTTAGTATGTAGTCGCACAGTGCGTCTTTCTTCATTTTAATTACGTCTAAGAGTATGTTTTTCTTGAATATCCGCCAAACTTAAAAGATTTTTAGAAATGATCAAATTTTTTCGGTATTTTGTGTTTGACTGCCTAAATGCCGTTATGCTTGGCATGTGATAGAGTAAATCAAAGCTTATTGCTATTTACAAAAAAAAACACTGTAAGTAAATATTAGATGGTAGCACTGTGTCCACTGATTTCCTAAGATTGGATTAGCACTACAGACAACTTTTTTTTAAATTCTGCGAAGTTATGGTAAAGTTATTGTATATATTCAGCATCATCGGATCTGACCGATACGATAGTTAATGAACTTTTAATAGTTACAATTTGAATTATGTGGATGATCACTCAGATGAAAGTACATCTCGACAAGGCCTTCTACTTGGAGTAACAAACTTTTCAATCGGTTACGCTATAAAAAGCCACGTCTATTTTTCTGAGCATTCGGTATGTGAGTTCAAGGTTACTATGAAAGATCAAGAATATATTACGCCTTTTATCAAGAAAACGAAATCAATTAGGTCGTATAAAATTAGATCTTTTTTATAAGTCAAGCCAGACTTGGAGAGGGAATCGCTCCACTTAACTGAAAAAAACTCAATTATCTCTCACAATTGTAAATTACTGCAATAAAATATATTATAAAATGAAATATTTATAATTCAGTAATAAATGTTATATTATTAATGTTATTGTTTATAATTCAGTAAAATGTTTAGTCGATTTTTAGATACAATACATAATTTGAATATAATCCTACCGAATTAAATAGGTAACTTTTATAAATGATGCATATATATATATATATATAAAACCATATATATTATAACATACATATATATACATTATATGCATAAATATTATATAACCTCAAAACATCGCAGCTAGCTAGAAAAATAAATTGATATTTATAAAATTTGAAGTACAAACAGCAAGTACCATTTCGCAGAGATGGCCTTTCATTTGACATATCAGCCACGAATCACGGCCCACAGACGGCGATATAGGAATGGAACAAAGTCAATCAATTTTTGAAAGTGTTATTACTGACTTGCGTTTTCCCTTTAACATTTGTAATCATTAACTACTATTAAGCAAACTCAGAGCCTTTCTGAGAGCCTCGTAGCTTCATATGACATCAGCGTATTCAATTCCACTGCTGGACATAGGCCTCCCCTAAAAACGCCCACCTGTTGCGATCTTGAGCGAACTGGATCCAGCGGTTGCCCGCGACCTTCGTGAGATCGTCTTTCCATCGTTGAGCGGGACGTCCCACTCTGCGTTTTCCGGTACGCGGTCGCCACTCGAGAACCTTTCTTCCCCATCGGTTGTAGGTTCGTCGAGCGATGTGGCCAGCCCATTGCCACTTCAACTAACTAACACGGCGGGCAATGTCGGTTACTTTGGTTCGGCTGCGGATAACCTCATTTCTGATTTTATCTCGCAGCGATGTTTTCTTATTATATAGGAGGCCCACCTGCTCCGTTGTCCGCTACAGGTAAGATAAAAACTCAATTATATTTAAAAGTTAAGTATGATTATCATTAACAGTTAACACTATTAAATATCAATTAGACTCATAGTGTTAGCATGAATATGCTTTTAATTTTTTATTCAACCTTCATATAACAATAGAAAGTGCTAGTTCCAAGCTAAGCTTGTGGTATGGCGGAGCTTTTCAAAGTAAATGGATTGTACGATGTTCTCCATAGAAAGACGGCAAAGTGTGTCCTCCCTCTATGGAAATACTGTTAGTTAAATAAAAACAAGAACTAATACTAACTTACAAAAAATCATTTTGATACGAATTTGATGGGGATTTTGAGTAGCAAACGCGGCAAGTTTAGTCAATTTTAGAGTTTTTTTTACAATTTTGTAACGAGATGACTGAACACATATTTTTTCTAAATATGTACATATATATGTATATTATATATTTACTGTAATATACTACTATATATATATATATATAGATACCTATGTAGGCCTCTAGAAATTAAAAGTCTGACATTTCTTTCAACAACAACAATCCCCATAATCTATATTTATATGAGATCCCCGTTGTGGGACAAATGTATGTATGTTTTGCAGATTTAGAATATATATATAAATATATGTATATATATATATAGAAGAATTCTAATATGTCAAAATGTCTAAATCTGCAAAACATACATACATTTGTCCCACAACGGCGGTCTCATATAAATGTCAGACTTTAAAGTTTTAGACGCCTACGTAGGTATATTTGATGATTGTGATACTTGTATAAAGTACATCTTCTTATTTTAACATTAAATGAGTCGATTGACCTCTCTTCGTTTGGGTCTATTCAGAATGTTCGCACACGAAATCTCGCCACGAATTTCATTATCTGTTGCGCGACAAATCTGAATAATAGAGTCCCAATTCGGATATCGTGAACTTTACGGGTACAATAACGAGTTTTTTTATTTGATTATGAATCATTTAAACATTATGATCTCATTTATAGTGGTCAACCGTCAAATGTAGTAGGTTCTTTGTTTGATGAAGTGTTCTTCAACAAACACCACTTAAGAAACACGTATAATTATCGATACAGTTTGATATAGTAAGGATTCGTTTCCGATACTTTGTATGCACCGACACATTGAAACGAGGCATGATAAAAACTTATATATTTATTTACCGCTTCATCGCAGCTTAAGTTACTTTATGAACATTTTGTCTTTGATGAATCTCAGATAAAATGCATGTAAAAACGCTTACGGATTTTAAATAGCTATAATCCATATATGAACAACTAAAATGAACCGTTGGTTGCATTCCAAAATGTAGATATCCGTTACGCTGTATTGTATATTATGATATAACATCAACTTTTACCTATATTCACGACACATAACAATGTTTTTATGGTACCCCGCCCTCGCATTAGCCAATCACTGTGAGAAAGTATTAATAGATTTTGTTTATAGTACATTGCGTTATGTGATAGTCAATGATGTCATTGGGGCGAACTCGTCAAACAATGTATATTGCACATGTCCGGCAATAGGCATGGTCATCTGGGTGCGTCTATCCCATTAGCATTTATACTACAATGGACCTCATGGAATAATATTGGATATATTTAACAATGATCATGTTACGTCATCATTATATATTTTTATGCCATTCAAAGCAGAAAATGACATTAAATGGTTTAAATAAAAATAAATTCACCCGTGGGAGAGCTATGCTGAAGCATATGTGGATGCACTAATTGAGCCGGCTCGTCCGAAGTGATACCACGGGGTCACAGAATACTCACCGTGACACGGTACTTGTACTGTGTTTCGCAGAGTGAGTGAGGATATCGGAGGCCCTTAAAAGTGCCGTTTAAGCGGCGTAAAAAGACGGCAACACAACCAATGCGCGAAATGTGGCGACGTTATTCATGAGCGGCGGTGTTTTCTTACCATATAGGAGACCCACTTGCTCCGTTGTACGCTATACAAAAAAAAACTAACTGGAACTGCTTTATACAAACTTTCAGTCACGGAGTCGCAGTCGGTTGATATATAAACCCAACAAATGTGTATATATTTAACTGTGTTTTGCAAAACAATAAAATGCCACAAATTGATGCCCTCAGAAAAGGTAAACATAATTTGGCAACAATCAATTATTGCATTGAAATAACTACACAAATGTTATAAAAACCTTAGTTGAAAGGAGGCAAATATTAATACAAAAATCATCCATTTTCACCTAAAGTTTTAAACCCGTGGGAGAGCCATACTGAAGCATATGGTGACGCACTAATTGGGCCGGCCCGTCCGATGTGATACCACGGGCTCACAGAATACTTGACACTGTACTTGTACTGTATTCCGCTAAGTGAGTGAGGATTTCTGAGGCCCTTAAAATGGCGCTTAAGTGGCGTAAAAAGCCGGAAACACAACCAAAGCGCGTACTCTGGCGCGCTGAGTATTCTGTGAGCCCGTGGTATCACTTTGGACCAGCTGGCTCAATTAGTGAGTCAGCATTAATACACTCGTCCGGCCACTCTCTAGCCCTTACAGTGAGCGAATAAATTATAAATTAAATTATAATTTTACGGAGCGGGATTTGAACCCGATACCTCTCGCTTCATGGTAAACTATTTAAAAACATTAAGCTACGAGGCTCTCAAAATTACAGATTATCTTCTTTTATCTTTTCTTTATCTTCATCTGTCACCATACCTTCATAACGTATAGGTATACATATTTTGAATTTATTTGGTAGAGCGAATTTTGTATTGAATTTTTATATTAGTTTTGTTACGCAATTGCTGAGCTCTTTTAACCCGCACAGGCTTATAATAGGTCATGGACACTGGGTGACCTAGTGGGTTGCCAAGGCTATAAAATTATTACATCAGAAAAAATATAAAGAAATGTATTATAACATTAATATATTTGCATTGGACAATAGAGACTGTTCCCGTACTTGTTTGAAAACATAGCCAGTGCAGCGGCACAAACGCAAAATTCAATCATTTTTTAAAGACAATGACATGTTTTAATCAAAACCTCCTTTGTTAATTTTATTTCAACTATATAATATATATATTGAAACGAAGCCGTGTTTCAACTTTTTAAAAATTGACCACTTCACTTTGTTATTAATTATATCTAGACCATTATTATACCTAATTTACCCGGACATTGCTCTATATTTAGAAATAATCATTGTGGACATGAAAGTTTAGTCCAAACATAACCAGATTAATAATAACAGTGGTCAATATAAAAATCTATTATATTTTTTTATAGTAAGTAAGAAAAACATATATATAACTTCTGTATCTACTCGTATCGTCGACGACACGACGACAGACGACGTCAAAACCAAGATGCAACCAAACCAGAGTTCCTCATGCAACGTGGTGATAACTTTGGATACCGAAGAAAAAATCAAAACAGTAATTACAAAGATATGTATTAGGTTCATTGCAGGTGCCTGACCTTTCCGTTAAGAAATACCATTATGTTGTCATTCCCACAATGCACTACTCCACTACTTTCAAAAGTCGATAGAATATCTACACAAGAACTGCAACTCACCTCACAACGATTTAAACTTCACTGAAATATTAATAACTCAAATATTATTAATAATTATAAATAAAAAAACCATTGTATTTTTGGCTATAAAAAAATTAAACCCTACGAGCTTCTTGTTGGGCCTTCTCGTAGAGGTATATCTTCCGAACTAATGGAAGCTTTACTAATAAATACTAAATCGATTGGCAAAAGTGCATTATCCCGGTCAAATAAAAAAAATATGATTTATAATTAAAATAGAATGCAAAGGTGTTTGTTTTTTTCTCTTACATTCAATTGTTACTTTGATTTTATTTTTAAATTGGATCGCTTATTAAAAAAAAAAGGATCTATACTGAAAAAAATGATACGCTATTTATTCTACAGATAGTAATTTTCATAAAGTCCGTATTAACAGAAGTTTATTTCGGCCTATCGTTCTTAATTTCTACATACGTATGTATTTTAAAGTTAAATTCATGTATATTTGATGAACTAATTCAATTTACAGTTCCTACTGAAATTAAATTTTTTTTTGCATTTCTAGAGATTGCAAAGATCAGCACACAATATCGTTGATTCACGTGTAGCGTCAACATTTAATATTATTTAGTTATCTATAATTGCTATCAAAGAAAAACGAAATGAAGGCAATAACCGGAATATTGTACGCTATGGAATACATATCTTTGGCACATCTTATAATATTAAATATCCTAAATTTTTTAAATTTCTATAGAGGACAACAGAGCAGGTGGGTCTCCTATATCATAAGAAACAACCGGATAAATTCATTAATTAATTTAATTGGATAAATTAAATAAAAACTTGACTTCTAAGCTACTCCCGACCATAAAATAAAATAAGATTAAAGAACATCACTGAGAAGTCTCCTTAGCTAATATTGAAATAGTGCAAACCCCTGATTTAATAAATTACAATGTATTTTCTTTTATTATTCTGTGTTAGTAACAAACCCATACACAATCTCTATCACAAAGTCTAGGAAGCCGTTAAAGAGAGGTTGGCATTGACCAGTAAACAATATATTGAAGGTGGATACATTAAATAAAATCGATACTACTATATGCTACTGCTAGCTATACCGCCTTTCTATTATATATAAAAACTAAATTACATTTTGAAATAATAATTTTTTATTCAATTGGTGGCAAACGAGCAGGAGCCACACCATGGACATCCCCAGCGCTTGCAGAGCCGCGGATCCGTTGCATTAATATTATGAAGAATTTGAGTATATACAATGTCTTTTTAATGTTATCGTAATTGTATTTGTTTACGGCGAACACATTTCTATTTCCAAAAAATATGTTAAGATGTATCGGTTTAATTTGTATGTCCAATATTATGTAATCAAAACTCTAATAATTATTATAAATAATAAACAAATATGAATATGAGGTTCTTGCTTGCAGCTTGGTTTAAAAAATATTCTTTACTGTAGGTACTTTCTATATTTTCTCTAAAGGAGTAATTGATATTACAGAACGCATCTGCATATATTAATATTATTAGAAGCCCCACAAATGGCAGTATATATATATATTATGAAAATAGAGGAAAATAGTATGAGCAGCTGGGTCACCTAGGATTAGGGGCCCTCCGTCCATGGACATCCCCAAAGCTTGAAAAGCCGCGAGTACGTTGTCGGCATTGTAGGTATGATCTTTTTTTTAAGGGTCCACAAGTCGAGCCAAGTTCGGATTGGGGCATATTGAAACTGAATTAAAACTGTGTTGAAGAAGCGTCTCATTTGCTGAACTTCGGAATTTGCTCACTGGCGTTATCGTGTACGGACTAGTGTCTTGTTGAAGGTCAGTCCAAAAACAAATTGCAACCAACAGGTGATGTTTGCTGAACCGAGTGTATTAACACCCGGTTCGGCAGACTTGCAAATCCAAGAGGGTTAAACCTGAGAAACGTATGCGAAAGACAGCATTCTTATTCCGAACAATATTGCGAATTAAAACGGAGCGAAATGTCTGCGAATATCCAAAAAAAATTACACATTACAAAAATATTTTCGTATATACGCAGTATTAAAAAGTCATACCTATATAGAAAAGAAAAATTAAAACTTGGTATGGTACATTTACTTTTCAATTCTAAAACCCAAGTACCTATGTCTAGGTAAAAAGTCAGTAAAACTTAATGAGGCGCCATTTTCCAATAATTGTTGACAATATTTTTAATTTAAAAGCGGTTATTAACAGTATAAAAAGGGGATATATTTTTGTATATCTAATGTTACGTAGTAACTAACCTTGAGGTGCAACGAAGCGTATAATAGATAATTACTAGAATGCACTAGAGAATCTCTAGTAGGTACGTGTAAGTAGTATTTGTCTCTACCGCCATTGTCAATTGAACCATTACAGGTAACTATTTAACCTACTTCATGTTGATTTGATTATTGTGTAGGTTTTACCTGTAAAGCTTTTATTACCTCTCCAATCGACTTCAAATGGATTAAAACAGCTTTATTTCCAACATTTTCCTCTACAGCTTCCTCGGATGTTATTTTCGATGGATCCGCTTCCGTAATAGCCTTCTATTATTAATTGTCAATAATATATTGATAATTAATATTGATAAAAATATGGTCAGTAAATATATATTGTCAATAATAATCAAAATATCCAGAACGAAAATATTGGAACTAAAAATGTAAAAGTAATTCTTAGAGCCTCTTCATAGTAATCCTTAGAGCCTGCAATATGTATCTCACGTTGGTGATCGTACTCTTAAATAACGCATTATCAAGTTTTATACTTTATCAACTGAGCGACGCAACGAAAAAAATGAAGGAAGAAAAAAAGTAAATCATGGTTTTCGAAACACAAAAAATGAGTAAATAGATGTACATATTTTAAATTGGAATTCCTTACCAAATAGAAGATATTTAAGAAGAGATGAAAGTAGTCAGTACGTTAAATCACCAATTACATATGTAAAGACCTTATAATATTTTAGTAGCATGTATAAATTAAATTAAAAACTAAAAATGTATATTGTACTTGGCCTATCTTGTCATTAGATTCTAATTAAAATCGCCAAGTCTTAATGAACTAAAAACTGAAATTTTAGTGATAATTTTTCTTAGTTTTTAATTATAAGAATTTGAAAATATTACTTTGTATTTTATTTTTCATTAAATTGTATTTTAAAATTTATTTATAAAAATACATACATATTCCAAAATATGTTGTATACATTTTATTGAGAATAATTACATAACAGATCGACTTGTATGTGTAACGAGGTTTGAGGGCGGCGTTGATCAGAATAGCAAAGCTGCATGTTATGTAATAGATATTAGGACTTTCTTTATGGTTGAACAGAATCATTTCGTATAAATAAATAAAAATGCCATTGGTGTGTATAAATTAAGAAATGTCAATTGGTACACTAATGAATACTTCTGTTGTGATTCACTTTTTCCATAATAAGAAAAAATGAAGCAAATTTCCATAAAAAGCTACAATGTTGTACGATTTCACTACATTGAGCAACTAAGTGTGATGAGACGACAATATTATCTATATTTACAACTTAACATTGTAACGCCGAGAACTCTGATCCCAATTTGATGTTCATCTTCATAAAATACACAAAAACAAGCGAATACATGTGCATTATCTTTCAGGTCTGAACGGAATGGTCACTAACTGAATACTCATGAGTGGAAGTATGGGCAACATGGAAGTGTATTTTATGAATATAAACGCTGAGACATTGGTTTGTAAGGCCTAGGCATGTTGTCATATATGGTGCCTGTAGAAGAGCGGCCGCCACCAGTTCCTGGTAAGAGTCGGATGGCTTTGGAGTTGGTTAGAAGTCCCGGCAGCCCTGAATCAACAGCAAGGAAGCGAACAAACATTTCGAAGGAATCTTCCTCTAGTTCGTTTGCGAGCGACCTTACCGTGTCGTCTTCAACTCCCTCAGGAGTACTGGACAAACCCAAACATAAACTGCTCAGTAATGGCAGTAAACATACGTCATTAAAGAGGTAAGCAAACCAATCCGAATGGCCTCTATATTGAAGCAAAACTATGTGTATATTTTTCATAAAACTCTTAGTTATCAAGATACAAATAATAATGAAGATTTAATTAATGTCAACAACTACAATAATTTATTCGCTAAATATATAACTTGTTTATTTAGGAGAACATCGTTACATATCAGCTAAGACTAAGATATTATTAGTTCCGTGTTAATTATACAAACGTTTTATATTCAAAATATTAAATATATCATATTTTATTGAGAATATACTAAATAAATATCCAAATAATTAATAGAGTATGAAGGATTGTTCTCAACCCAGGTAATTCTTGTCATCCCAAGTGTCTGGTAACCGCATTGGGATCTTAGTTAGCCATGACGTGTAAATTTCTAGTTGACAGTCCGGTCTGAAAACAATATAAGAACCATGGTAATATTATTACTTTTGTATTATTAACGCGTAAACATATTTAACAGAACTCTGTCATACTAATCAGTTATTTATAGTTTTTTATATATTTAGTGTAGATAATGAATTGATGCAATTAAATATAATCTCCCAAAATCGATTGTAATAGTTAACTATGGAATGCGAGTTTTAATAAGAGCAATATTTGATCGTGCAAAAAAGTGATTACTAACTTGGCAGCGAGCCAACCGATAACACCAGTTGTTGTGATTGGTACTGGTTTTAATGACTTACTAATATCAGTTTTAGTTACTGCATGTGGTAAAGCGTCAGCGATCTCCTGGCGAATAGCAGACGACTCCTCCAACGCTTGTCTGAAAATATAAATCAAACCTATACTTCTCTTCTTCTTACAAATCTCTTCTCATTGCCTGAACCTGTCGTTCGTTGTATTATTAATTTCGTTATATTTATAGTAATTATTTTACTGCTATAATAAACTTTCCTAGTTCACTTTGTACATTTTTGAAGGCGTAGATTATTTTATTATATTATTAATTAAATAATTTATAAAATACTTTTGTAAATCGAATATACATATGTATTTATAATCTATATATAAAAGTTATCTTGGATTTTTAAAATGTAAAGCTAGCCAAATTATTTTAATAGCGGCGTATAAAAATAATACTAAGTATGTTGATACTTTAATAACTTATTACAACCTTGGACTTTGATTTATTTGTCAGATATAGAACGTTTCTTGACCAAGTTCATGGTCAAGTTGAACCGTTAACAATAATTGCAATTGCATTCGTTATACGCCAAATACTAAATGTCCGTGAAAATGTTTTTCCTTTCGTGCAATTTACGGCGTGTTTTGCGATGAACAGGCAGGTAAAACACAATAAAGCGAAGACTTATTTAATAATCAGTAATGTAATTTACTCGGATTATGCTGTTACAACGAAACAGCTAGGCAAGGCCACTGGTATATTCAGCCTAAGATTGATATTAATATTAGCGTTGTTGGAAACGAACATAACTGTTGTTAGTTTTTAATAATACATAGTCGAAGATATAAAATAATTTATCTTAGTCAAATTAAAGTACATATTGATAACAAGCCATATAATGAAAGTCGACGTATTGTAGTGTCAGTCTATAGAGCGTACGCGGCGAGAAATTTCTATACAAAATATGAAAAAATATCATTATTACATAAATAATTATTGTGTGCCAAATTTTCCGCGTCAATTTGACAATCACGCAAACAAAGTCATGCGCGCAGGTCGTGATAAATTTGTCTTGTAAAAAAAAATAATTAAATTTTATATTAAAATTTGTACAAACGGTACAGTATAATTCGTAGCTTTAAAGAATGAAAGCTTCATCTTTCCATGGCTCGTCTATCCAATCGTAACATTTAGGTGGTACTTTTATTTACGCATAGAATTGAATTCTCTCAAAACACTAAACAATAAAAGAAAGCGGAAGTTTTCTAAGGCCACGCTTAACCTATATTTTAAAATATTGATGATTACAAATCAATAGAGCGTTGTAGATTACATTTGTAGACATTGACATCGCGTGACGTCATCTTAATCACAAACAGAGATAGACATTGATTACATATTTCCTCCCTTTATAAAAACCTTACCCAAAAACAAATAGAACCTTAGATACAGTTACGTCTATAATACAAATAATTGTATGAGATGATAATTTAATTTTGTAATTTGATTTTACTGAATTGGCTTGATGTTATTCCTATTTTTTTTATTATTCTATAGCAAACAAAGGAGCAGGTGGGTCTCCTATATGGTAAGAGAACACCGCCGCCCATGAGTAACCGCGCCACATTCGCCGCTTTAGTGGCACTTTTAAGAGCCTCCGATATCCACATTCACTCTGCGAAACAAAGAATACGTATTGTTTCACGCTGAGTATTCTGTGAGCCCATGGTATCACGTTGGACGAGCCGGCCCAATTGGTGCGTCAACATAAGCTTTAACATGGCTCTCCCACGGGTGCTACAACATTAAGATATCACCCCGCTACTGTCAAGCCCTTCCAAAGACGGAATAAATGATTATTTTATCATTGTCCCGTACCGGAACCCGTACCGATACCTCTCGCTTTATGGTAGACATATTAAACTACTTAGCTACGATGCTTTCAAAGGCTCCTAGTAACATAGTAGCTAGCGGTAATCTCATATTTAAAACACGTTGTGCCCAGAACCTCTAACACAACTAACATATTTATTCATTGAGCATTATGTATTCTTTATTTCTAACTCAACTTTTTTTTAAATGGCTCAACCGCTGTTGAAATATGACCTTTACAGCTTCTCGCAGACTTTAGGGCGAGCCATAGGCATTTGTCTTGTGTCGCGACTAGCGCAAGGGCGTCTCCTTCGAAACACGATCCTCGGCTTGGGCCGTCGCGAGAATGATGGTCGCCTGAGCGGCCGGTAGAAAGCTAACCGGGTTGGATTTTGCGTTATATATCGGTCCTTCGTCTACCGCCTCCTTTTCCGACTGGACTTAGCGCGGTCCCTATACAGAACCCTATCATCTGATTTTTGTTTTTGTCCTCTAGGGAAGCTATCAGCTTGTTGTTAGCTTGTGTGATTGGATCATCCGGATCGTGTAATACATTCAGCGGCCTCGCGGAGCGTCAGGCGCCTTTTTTGATCGGATTCTAACTCTACCATTAACATTCTCTTGTAAATTTTAAAATTTATAAATATGTTACATTTGAAATGCTTTTATTTATCAATAGGTATCTTAAATGCGCACTAACCTGCGTTCATCAAGCAACCAGCTCCATCTATCAAACCACTGCTTACGGCATATATCAACCTTTTTCCACTGAGCTCGCATTTGAAATGCTTCTGTATTTGGATCATATTTTATCACATTGACTTCTTTCGCCATTGCTGTAAAGAAAATCGTAATCAAAACATTTCTATTGAATGAACATTTTTCAATTCCTTCCCAAGATATTTTTTCAATATCTGTATTTTGTGTTAGTTATGAAGTGTAAAAAAATATTTTGATGATAATAAACATAAAACACTGTATATTAAAAACATAGTATATTTAAAAAAAATAGGTATTTATTGAATATCATTTGCATAAAAATAATCACTATTTAAAAATTATGATCAAACCGTACAATAAAGTTACTTTCATCATGGCACCAAATTGCGCACAAACTGATCTCATTTCGCACTGAGAAAAGTAAATAAAATCATTAAGAACTTAACAAACGAAAGTCGACAGGTCGTTTTAGTTAGCTGGTTGTTCAAAGATTGATACCGACTGAAGTGTGCCAAGCTGCACAACACAACAAAGCGCCAAGCGAAAAGTAATATTTAACTAAACGTGTCAATTAATAAGAACTCGAGCAAACCCTTAATGTTTAACTAGAAAGTACCTTCAACATAAACAAAGTTAAATATAATGAAAAGATATCTGCGTAAATAAATGTTTATGGCCATGATAAGAATTTTTCAGTTGTATACATGTACAAACTAACAATTTGACTACATTAAACGTAAATTATTTACTTGCAAACTCTAAATGCTGAAAACTATTAAGGATTTTCTGATTAAAAGACATATCTTCTCTTCTATTGACTTCATAATAGCTTCTCTTTTATTGACTTACTACGTAGTAATAGAACACAATTATTAGCAGATAATATACAAACCCGGATATCATATAAAGTCATATTATAGTATATATTTTGATTTTTTATTTATATCTTAAAGTATTTCATATAATGTAATATAATATATTATGTCTAAAGACCGTGTAATTGGTCAAAATTGATTTATTTAAGGTACATACTTAAATTATTAATTGACTGAATTATGAGTAATTAAAATGTGTATGTATTTTAGAACCTGCATATGATATAACGGATAAATGGAACTCATCTTAAAATGCATTCATCTGGTTAAAGATAAAGACCACCGCGTAAGGGTTTTTGTTAATTCCAGTTGGCTAACCCGTTTATTTTAAATGTCAAGGAAATTGTTCATTTGATGTTGATGAAAACGAAATTACTATACTTACAAAATTAGAATAAGTATCAACAAATACGTAAAAATATAAAAGAGGAAATTTTGCAACCACACTGACACAAAGTTCTTATTCGACAGAAATGAGAAACTTTTTTTTTTAACTTTTACCATAGACAATTTGTTTAATAAAAATAGAATTATCAAATATATTAAGACTTATACTAAGAATTTCACAAAATAACTAAAGTGTAGCCTAAAAGGTAATTTTGCCAATTAAGCAAAATTCGCTCAATATTAAAATTCTATGCGTGTATAAATTACGTGTTATATGTAATGATGTTCGTAAAAAAATAAGTTTATTGAACACAGGGTAATTCTAAACCAATACGGCTTGGATACTTGGACTTGGAGCAAAGCACCCGCGGCTCTGCCAGTTTAGGGCTGTCCATGGGTGGAGGACCGCTTACCCTAGGTGAGCCTACTGCTCGTTTGCCACCATTTCTATAATAAAAAACGTTAGATATGCATTACTGTCTACACAGCTGTTTAATATTTCGCGTATATAATCAATGTATTATTTCTTGTGCAGGGTGTCCTTCGGCAGTTCTAAAGGTTCGATGGTGGAGACTCTAATCTATGAAAGCCCTCTGCAGGAAGAGCCAGAGAGCAGTCCACCACCAAATGTACAAGAGACCACGTATCTATACACGCCCGTCGAAGACGAGTACGTTCACTTATTTTACTGATCGAGTATGTTTTATTTATTTGTAACCACGCCAGAGCGATAGCATAGCAGCATCGTTATTATGTAGAGTTGAATAATAATTAATAAACTTTTTGCTCTAAATAAAATTAAATTGTCCCCCCTCTATTAAAACACTATTAGAAATTTTATATTCATATAGATATTGCAGAAAGTGTTTCGATAGATATTTATTATAAAAACTATATTTTTATATATGGTACTTGATACCATAGTTCTTCAGTTAATTTTCCTCAGTTCCTTCGGCTAAATATGACGAATTCATATTATTATCAGGATTGTATTAAACTATAAAGTTAGCGGATTTCTCGATAGCTCACAAGAAACAAACATTTTCTCTGCGTTATTTATAAACTAGCAGGTTACAACATTTCGGCATTTAACAAAATCAAGTTCATGACTTTTCGTTAATAAGCCTCCTATAACTAAACAAATTTAATTCATTCCTCCTTTAAATTTCTATTTTTTTATTAAAAATAAATTCATAATTTTAAATTTACTTATAATATGATGTTGACAAATGATCAAAGACTTTATATTATATTTACATAAAGAAAAAAGGTTATTGAAGCCCTTGTTGGTAATCTGGCAATCCATATCTAATATATATCTTATGAAATGTTGCCGTAATCATTTTATTTACTAGAACCTAGTTTGTCCCGTTTATAATCAAAAATATCTAATCATAACATTAATCTTGGTTCAGCCATATTATTTTGGTGCATTGCCGGTCTTGTTGTTGTATCATGCACAACATCTTTCTCTACACGATAAGAAATTTGCCATGACGCTGACAATGGATATCAGCGTCATGTTATAAAAAATGCATATGTAGTACTTGTGACTGTTAAAAAGCTATTTTATTGATGCAACACAGTTTCAGACCGAGTCGGCAACGAGAATATAATGCCATATATTTCTAAATAAGATGATAGAGCGAGAACTACAATAAATTCAAAATGAATAAAATGTAGAGTCGTGGCTAGGTTAATCAATGATTTTCAATGTGTCAATGTCAGAAGTAGAACGATATGAATGACAGTGACGCACACGACTCGCTATTAACTTCGTATCGTATCGTTCCATACTTTTTGGTTCATTCGACACGGCCCCGTGTGCGACAAGCGCTGCTGGCGTACGAGAGTTTTAGATCGATGTTATGAACAAAGTGCCGAGTCTGTAGACGCGCGAAACTATTCCAGCTCTACATGTTAAAAACTTGCGGTGCTTTTGCGTTGATGTGATTAGTTATATGAGTTCTCAATTGAATAATTTGTAAAAGTGAATATTTGAAACCGATTGCTGGTCGTGATTACTAAAAGGTATGTACGTTTCGTGAACTGATCACGTCATTTTTATGCTGCGCAATGAGTGTTGAATAATAAAGCTCTCATGTTTGTGGAAAGTAGAGCGATAATATGCTCAATTTTGTTCTATAAAAATGTCCTTAATACTTTACTTAAACCGGCTGCTGTGTATTGCTGTTTAGTCTTGAGGTTTTCATGTTGGAAACTCGAACATGACGTCATAAAAACTGAATTTTATGAACAGAACTACTTTCAGCTCTGATTATTGTCACGATTACGAGGTCACTAGCTAATAGGTTCCATTTAAATGTACTGTTTATTGGCAAACGTTATGGCACTATTTATAATATGATTATCGCGATCGTAACCCTAAATTGAGGACCCGCCCTGCGCGCTGGCTTGGCTGCAAGGCCGCGCGGACAAACGTCATTTCCATTTTTATATCAAATCTTGCAAATCAAACACTGGCCTTATATCTGTTATTATTCCGATTAGTAATTTTGCAAAAAATTGCCAAATCTGTATATTAAGTATATCATTGTAACAAAGTGTCCTGATTGAAATATCTTTGCATATCAAATTGTTATAATGATTACCAAATTGAATTATTGTATTATTAAATGTTTAATATACATAATAGGTGATAAAAGGTGATTTTTTACCCATGTATAAGTTATTATCTTTCCTTTCTTCTTGTTTACATATTTAATGTATACACTTTATATAACATATTAAACATTAAATTATTGATAATTAAATGAAAGAGTATTACTACCATTAATAGAATGAAATCTCCAGATTTACAAATATGTCATGAATCAACTTGTAGTAATGTGCAATTCATGTTCTATCCTAATTAATAATTCACCTAATCTGTAACAAATACAAGTGTTTGTTGATAGGAATAGAAACAAATACAAATTTTACCCAGTTTATAACCTAAATTAATGATTTTAAAATACGTACAACTTACTTTTTATTGCAAAATTTCTTTGGTCAAAAGTACATTAGGCTAAAAGATGTTTAATATTGAAGTTAATATATATGTGGGTGGCGAAGCGGTCATCAGCTAATAAAAGAACTGGGGCTACCATTGAATTACCTTCAATTTTAATACATGTTTAGTGACTGTGTCTGAGGATAATGTACTATGATTGCTCAGCGGTTATTGTGAAACTGTTGCTTGTTTAATGTTACTTGACATTGCATACTTCTAATAATGGCCATAAATCAAGCTAGTGATAAAAATAGCTCACATCATCATCCTCAATATATTAATTTAATATAACTACTCATTATGGCTACATTTCAGAAAGAAATTTATTATAATCCGCATACTGTTATATAATCTTTAAAAGGTCAGACAACTTAAGTACCTTTGTAAGAGTCCTCATACTTTTTCTTATCTACAGTATTGAAATAAAAAATTTGATTAAATATGACAACCAGTTAGTATGGTGATGAAAAAGAATCTATGTATTGCATAAACATTTAAGATAGACTTTACATTTTTTTAAAAATACTATATAATTATTGAGGACATTACTATACCAGTTTCATAAAACTTTTCAATTTTGTTTAGTTTATAAGTTGATGCTGAGCGGCTCTAGCGAAAACTAGGAAAGCCTTTGCGTTTGTTAATCAAGAGTTTCATAGAAATAATAACTATGTATCGTTTTTCAGTTCGGAGCGTTCAAAGGTTCGTGTGTCTTTCTATCAAGGAGTGAGGCCGCAGTGTCTTTCTCCACCGCCAGTGCAAGAGTCGCACGTACTCTTCGCGACCTTACTTTCGGCAGCTGTCAACGTAGACATGGCAGAACACGCTACATACAATAGGCAGATAAGGTAACGTACATTATTGTGATAAATCTAGATTTTAATCATTTGTTATGCAATAAATATTTTTATAACCTTTCCTTTGTTTTATATAATAGGATTTTTAATTTTTATTCTTTCTGAATTTTATAGCTACTGATACAGGTAACTGATATAGTTTTAAACTATTGTATAGAGCATCCTGGATGCATGTTTAAATAACAGTATATACTATATATACTGTGTACTATATACATATATTATTATTTAATAACTAACGGTATGTGTGTGTGTGTCTTCTCCGTTTCTCTGTACTAAAAAAGAAGAATAATAAGAATACTTCTAAAAAAAGGATAAGCTAAGTCAGTCCAGCGGCCCATGAACAATCGCCCTACAATCCACACATTTGTTGTTTTGCCGGATTTTTACGCCGCTTAAGCGTCACTTTTAAGAGCCTCCGGTATCCTCACTCGCTCTGCGAAACACAGTACAAGTACCGTTTCACGCTGGGTATTCTGTGAGCCCGTGGTATCACTTCGGACGAGCCGGCCCAATTAGTGCCTCAGGATGACTCTCCCACAGGTGAAACACGTGTTTCAGTGTCTTTTTCGTTAGTTCGTGTTTTTTATAAATTTGTTGTTTTATCGCCTGGAAACTTTTATTAACCTCGTGTCCTTTGTTGAGAAAAACAGCGATGACCGCATCGCTTACTTTAATTTTAGTAACGAATGCAATCATTTGAAATCGTATTCCTACACAGTTGAAATGTTGCTTTGTGTATGTGTATCCTTTATTCAGATTGGGGCTCTGGGGCTTGGTATTTGCTGCAATATGTATTAAGCGTGACTCAATTGTGTGAATCAATTCATTCGGATACAGTAAAGAGTGATTGTATATTAATAGTATTGTCTGACGACATACTATTCGCTATATTATTTTCTCTGTTGCACAAGTAGCTTAATGCTAATGGCAAGAGCCTCGTAGCTTATTAGTTTTGAAAATGTACCATGAAGCTTGAGGTATCTGACGCACTGACTGGGACTGCTCGTCCGAAGTGATAACATGGACTCACAGAATACATGCCGTGAAACGGTATTTGTACTGTGTTTCGCAGAGTGAGTGAGGATATCGTAGCCGTTTAAGTGTCCCTTTAGCGGCGTAAAAAACCGGCATGCGATAATTAACATAATGGTTTCAATTAAAGGGTCAAGACTAGACATCTGTTTTTATTTGAGCGATTGAATCATAATAGTATGACCATACTAATAATGGAAACTAGAAACGTGAATTCGTGCTCATTTAACTGTTTCACCAGCTTTAATGTTATGAGTTTCGAGGAAATTTTTGATATATATTTATCTCTAGACATGAAATCTTGTATTTCTCGAAAGTGTAACGTAAGATTTTATCTGTGGTCGTATGAGAGTGGTTACTATTTTTTTTAATTATTCTCGAGAACAGTTATGATTTATATTTTGTCTGAGAGGTGTGAATTTTTTCTGGCAAGAAAATTGATTTTTAGGCGTTCTTATGAAGATACATAGAGGTTTGCACTTAGCGAAGCTCTGGGCAATTATTTTAAATACTTATACAAGATTTGATTTTCTTAACATTTGATTGTACTTGCATCATTCACAAAATATTGGTGATTGTAATATGTTTACATAAGAACACAGGTAAATTTAATATTCGGAAAATATAAATCAAAATGTCGCTAATATTTCCCATAAAATTATCTTGATTAAGAGTTGTTCGATGCGAATTTAAAAACTAACAAACTTTTACAAGATATACATAACAAATGCACCCAGAACCTGTTTCACTTAAATCAGAAGATTATATTCTTTCATTTAATTAACGGATATATACTCATCTAAACTGATTATAACATTATTTATATTTTCCGGAATATGTCTACTTTTTTATGAAAACGATGGCACACGAGCAAGAGGCTCGCCTAGGATAATCGGTCTTCCGCCCATGGACACCCTCGTTTATGGAGACAACTGATTGTTAGTAGTTTTAGTTTAACTCGATTACAACATTAGAGAAAAAGATGATTGTAGCGTGCAAATTCCGACTTTCTCGAGATGTACTTGTTCCGTTTCAACAAACATTAACCTCGTTGTCAGTACTTACAGTCTTACAGAACTTTTATTCACGTATTATTGGTTAATTTTTTCAGCACAGAGAGTGGGTGGGATAACCCTTTCAGGCCCGATGGAGACTTAAGTCGGGAGGCAGATGAAATCGTCTCTCTGATTAAGGGTGGTAAACCCATTACTCCTACGCCAACTGCTGGTGTTCCGCTGCTTTCTGCTGACGATGAGATGGAAGAAAAAACATCCGCTAATAATGTTAAAGTAAGTCAATAATTTTAGTGAAAGTTATTCTAATTAATAATTAGTAATAAATTGTAAGCATAAATTACACAATTCCATAGGTTTACAAAAGTTTTTCGACTTTTGACCGTTAAAATAATGATTTAATATCAATAGGAGCTAAATTTCTGTCGTCGCACATAGTCAAAATAAAGATTATTAGGAAGGAAGCGGTAACTATTATGACCCTAATTTTCCAATACAAAATGGCTTATTGTTAATTGAAACAAACGTTTGCCAATTGCGCTTATTCGGTTAATAGGCTAAATATGAATTAGGCAACAATTATTTACGATTTCGGCAGTGAAATTTTATTTAACTGAGTTGGCAGAACCATGTTTTTAGAGTTAATTAAATCAGCGACGGATATCCGTTTATGGAAGGTAGCTTTCTATTCGGGACGTACCCAATTATGGCAGTGAGAAGCTTTGTTTAGAATATTAACGATACCACAATATGACATTGTCTGTTCGTTATATCTAGTTTTGATAACTAACTGACTAATCAATTAAATACTTTTCATACTCTTTATTCTAGAGGGTCTTTTTTATCAGGTTGTTGGGCTAGTGATTCAAGGAGCTATAGTATCTCGTGTACGTTACGATGTTTCGCTGAGTGATTGAGGATTTCGGCGATCATTGAAGTTATATCGCTTAAGCGACGTAAAAAACCAACGCAACAGTTGCGCGGTTGTCGATGGACGGAAATCTCTTAGCTTAGAGTAGATCCGCTATACTATAAAAAAGCTGCGGTATTAGAATAAATGTGTATCAAATATTTGTTTCCAGGCCGGTGCGGAAGCTTCGCCCCAAACGAAAGTGACGCTGCCCGTTCAACACAGCACTCCGAAAGCGATGAATGGTACCAAAAACGGTACAGCCGTTGGCGAGATTCGATCCGGACAAGTAGAGGTCCAAAGATCACCGCCGCAGGAGCCAATGCAACCGGAACACGTTACTATCAAACCCAAATGTAAAAAATGTAAATGCTGCGTTGTCCAATAAGCTTCTCAACAAGCCGCAATGTCATACAGTCCTAATCTAAGTTTGTTTTGTGTGATTTAAATAGTAATTTTATCTAATAAGTTTCATAGGAAGTGTCCAATTTATTTATGACTAAGATGCTGTAACATTTTGTTGTTTTTTTCTTATTTTTATACAAAATGCCACTTCCGTACATGCTATGTGTTAGCGAAGCTCGCTTAGATTAGGACGATTTTGCATGACGTACCTTTCGCCGGTAACACTCTGCTTATAATGTTCTACGGTGTTTACCAGGTGCTGTCGTTTATTCTGTCTAAACTATTGTTGTCTGCCCATTCTATGTGTTCATTGTGGTTGAGTATATCATATAGCCGTTTCCTAATATTTTTGTATCTGCTCATATTATCATTTGATAGCGTACAAATTTATATAATTAGTCTGGTTCAAGTCTACAATTTGTGCCTAAGATGGGACTTCAACATGTTCGCGGACAGTTCCGGTAGTTTCCTTTAAATATATGCGTTTCGAATATTTCTCGTAAGAGTTCAAGTGTATCAGCGTATTTTTTTAAAGACAAAGCATATGTTTTCTGGGTAAAATCTATGACGCAGGCACATATTATTTTCTGTTTGAGTTGTGATTATAATTTTATAATTTAGATTATGGCTGTCTATTTAATTACTAAATTATCTAAAATATTTTAGAATTTAAACTAATCTTTGTACCTCTAATATATATTATTTACATGTATGGAGAATCTCAATAAAATTCTATGATATCATGCCAGTTAGTATAAAAAGTATTAAAAGAAGAAAATCTATATGTCAATATCAGTCTGGACACTGATGGTTAAATTGAACTTAAATTGGTAGTGTAACATAAATCGTAGTTGATAAAACAAACTTTATAATTTCTACATCACAATAATTACATTGGTTCAAAGTTATTTAAAATCCAACAACTTTGTTATTTTTATCCACCTATGACCAGTTAGAAAGCCCTTGCTTATCTAACATTTTGAAGTCTATTACAAAATCCATTATCATTTGGCATACGATGTGAGCTGTTATTGGGGTAATTTTCGATATAATAATTTATTTTAAAACTGTTAATTAATTAAATCTGTATTGAATAATATTTAAAATACATAATTTAAATGTATATTTTTATATGTTTATTTATAAAAAAGTATTAACAGTAAATTAGTGTCACATAGTATTTGGATGGTATCAGTGACTGTAGTTGCATAATTCAGCTGCTTTTTTCCATCGCTATAATTATAGTAAATTGAGGTAATTTGGTGACTATTGCATTGATGCAAAGGGATAAAGGTTTAAGGTTTTGTGGGACTTTTACCGGCTTTATAGCGAGTGGTATGCTTATTATTGTATGTATATACCGCTATGGTCGTTAGACAACACAATATTTAGAGACATTTAGGTAAATTCACGCATGCGTCCAGTAGTACCATTCTCCTCTTGTCATGGTGCGCTAAACTGTCACTGATAATTTTATATGTATTATAGACTAGTGTATTTATTAAATTTGATTTTTTATCGCAGCGAAGGGACGGTATTGATTTGAGTTTTGACTATATTTTATTATATGACAAAGTATGTATATCAAAAATGTATTGCTGAAATTAACGGTGAAATATTTCGACGAAAAATATGTTCATCTGTGCTATTAATTAGTCTCGTATGTAATACATTTTTTATTAATTTCAACATTTCGGTTGTAATAGTAGACATACATTGTTATGTTAGAAGTTCCGACTTAGAACTTACATTTCATAATGACACCATTACATTTATGTCTAGGACCACAAGTTAATTTTTAATATTTTATATTTTTAATCAAGATCAAATAATCTTATAGTGCTATAGTAGTGTTTACTTGACATCTAGGTAGACATCTAACGTGATCAGAAGAGTTATTTGCAAAAAAAGAGAATAGACGCGTCCCTTGAACGGAATAGTTCCCTTAAGTAGATAGGTAAAATAGAATGGTAAATTAAGATATTATAATTATTCAAGTTATTTGTTATTGATGGTTATTAAAATTAATTATTTTGATTTTTATCAATAGGTTTTGTTTTTAGATATAAGCGACATGAAACAGTTTAGAAGATTAGTTTTTGGCAATGATTAGAGCATTTTTACAGTCATATGCAGTGTATGCGTGATATTTCGTTTGTGAGAAACTTTGTTCCCAATGTTTGCTTTAATATAAATACATTACATTTTTGGCCAATAATTCAATGGTACTAGTTTAGTATTAAAATCAACCCATTCAATTTCTGGTTATTGTAACATCACTGTTAGTTATAAGTAAAAGTATGTATGCATATTGGCTTTATAGGAATAGTTGTGAACACTCTTATGTAAGCTTATCGCGGCGCTTTTCGAAATTGATTACATGTTCGGCGTTATAAACAAATCGACCAATTTATAATCATTTTTAGTTTTATTATTATTTATGCTAGCTTCATTTGAGTGCATTCTGTTTTGCACAAATTTATTATTATATCTCAAATCGGAATAATTTAAATCATACATTCTGATCCTATTAAATATTTTTATTATTGAAAGGATTTATACAAGGTTGGGTTGTTGTGACTATGTATGTTTCTATGGCGGGCGTTCTATACATTTAAGTTTATACGATTTACCCAATATGTTCCTTAATAAAGTTTTTTATTTGCGTGTAAAACACTGTCATTAAGGATACATATTCTTAATCTAATTTGCTTTCTAGTTTCCTTTGGATGTTTATGTGTATTTTCATTTTAGTGATAAGAATGTCATAATTATTGTTTCCAATATTTGATAATAGCCTTATGCAAAATATAAAATGATATTATATTTCTATAAATTTACTTTCTATTATGATTGTCTATCAATAAATTTGTACAAATCAATTGTAATTTTTATTTATATTAAATCTTTAAAGCCATTGCCTTGTTTAATTATAACAAACAAAGCTGTTTACATTGTACAATTTATTTTAATGTTTTTGACATTTTGATATCAGAGCCTAATTGATGTGTTTCAAATAAAATGAAAGGGAGGCCTATGTCTGGCAGTGGACATCCTACAGCTGAAATGATGATGATGAAATAAAATCATTTCCAATTTTTTTATATCACATGACCTAAAAGACAATGTAGAAATTGTCCTAAAAATTGTAGTATAACATATACTAAAACTTTTAAACAATGATAATATTCTCAACATAATAGTTAAAACGTTTACAATAAAAATTTGGGCACATAATGCATCATTATGTTGAATTCTTATATTGTCGGTCATAAAATCACTTTATATAATCGTATAAAAAATAAATCGTGTAAAAAATATATCATCATTCTGCTAGTGAAATAAAGATATGTATTTTTTATTATATAATTTAATACAATTTTTATCTCACGTAAATAATTGACTAAACTGTAAACACAAAAATGTAAAGCTTTTATTTCAGGTGTATGTAATTGTTTTACAATTACTTTTACATACTGTGTTCTATATAACTTTTTAATTCTTCCAATTTTCTTAGCCTCTTTGAATACGTTCTTTTATCGGTTTTGGTGGTCAAGCCGGTGTGTCAATTATCAATTGGTATGTCAAATACGACAGGTTTTAATTTTTTTATTATAATTTGTGGTATATGCGTCAAATTCAAAATAATTAAGTGAAGCTATTGTCCGTGTGGTTACCGGATCAGAATAATATCACTCCCAGTCTTCCTAATGGGATGTCGTAAGAGGCGACTAAAGGACACTTCACCGGAGGGTGGGCAGCAGCGCCCT